>JAUTBQ010089978.1:0-38844 GCA_032361185.1 Lepetodrilus ovalis
GCGAAAAAATACTCAAGCTACTTTCGGAACAATGCATGCTTTTGTAAATTGTGAAAAGAATACAGATTTTGCTATTACAAATACTTTTACTATTATTGGAAATTACTTTATAGCAGATATGAAACAAACAAAAACTGTCGCCTTTCATTCCTTCGGTTGCAAATTAAATCAATCGGAAACACAAAGCTTAGAAGAAGAGTTTAGAAAACGAGGCTATGTTTCCGTTCCTTTTTCTGAAAAAGCAGATTATTATCTAATTGATACCTGTACGGTTACCGATCAGGCGGATTTAAAATGCAGAAACATCATACGAAAGGCAGGACGAACGAATCCAAAAGGACGTATCGTTGTAACCGGTTGCATGGCCCAAATGGAAGCCGAGCAAATTAAAAAAATTAGTCCAAAGTCCCTAGTCCTTGGTACATTTGAAAAATTCAAACTCTTTGACATACTCGCAGACCTTGAAAAAGCCGATGACTGGGAAAATGCCATATTCATTGATGAAAACAAAATTTTTCGAAGCAGTCGGACAAGAGAAAATTCCAAGCGAACACGTGCTTTTCTAAAAATTCAAGATGGATGTGATTATATATGCTCTTTTTGTATCATTCCCTTTTCGCGTGGAAGAGACCGTTCTGCTTCTTTATCTTCATTGTTAGAAGAGGCTGAGAATCTCATTTCGGAGGGATACAAGGAAATTTCATTAACCGGTGTCAATATCGGCGAATTTAAAAATTATAATTATAGAATTGACGATTTAATTGAAAAACTATCCAGTCTGGATGGACTAAAACGACTCCGTATTTCTTCAATTGAACCCAATACGGTAAGTGATCGACTCATATCACTCGTGAACGAGCGAGAAAATATTATGCCGCATTTGCATATCCCCATTCAAAGTGGCTCAAGTGAAATTCTTAAGAAAATGAGACGACACTACGATGGAGTTGAAATTCGTAAGATATTAGATAGAATTTGTAATGTTTTACCAAATATTGGATTGGGATCCGATTTTATTGTCGGCTTTCCACAGGAAAGCGATAAAAACTTTCTGGAGACCGTAAAATTAATTGACGATTATCCATTTACATATTTTCATACCTTTAGCTACTCATCGCGCCAAAAAACGATTGCACAGCGAATGGAAGGACATATCGAGAAAAAAATAAAATCACAAAGAAGTAATAATTTACGAAACTTAAGCGAAGAAAAAAAATATGCTTTTGCAATTAAAAATTTAGCTTCGGTACAAAATGTTCTTTTTGAGACGGCAGCACAAAATGGACGATACTCGGGATTTACTGAAAATTATATTAAGGTTCATACGAAAAGTAATCGCAATCTTGAAAATAAAATAATTCCGGTCAAACTGGAAAAAATTTCAGACCAAAAAATGGTGGATTCAATAATTAATTACAGCTAATCGACACTTTCCTGCCCCAAAAGTTTCATAAATGAAACGCTAAACTACGGTGTCAATAAGGTTTTTTTCCTCAAAATACCAGATTTATCATAAAAACTAATTGTAATATATGGTCGTTTTCATCTATATTAAAAGCGATGTTGCTGTACGACGTGATATGAGCGAGTTCCAGTTAAATCTGTATCCATAAACTTGGAGCATCGTTGACTTGAGCTTTTTTTCCCATAGATTTAAAAATATCATTCAGGATTTTGATGAAATACTGGCTAATGAAAACCGAACCAACTGCATTTTCTATTGATGATCTAAAGAAATTAGGCATCGAACACTGGGACGGTATTCGCAATTACCAAGTTCGAAATTTTATTCGAGATGATATGAAAATAGGAGACATGGTTTTGATATACCATAGTAGCTGTAAACATATTGGTGTTGCTGGAGTTTCAGAAATTGTTAAAGGAGCCTATCCGGATCATACTCAATTTGATCTAAATTCGAAGTATTTCGATTCAAAAAGTTTGAAAAAGAATCCACGTTGGCTAATGGTTGATATAAAATTCCATTATAAATTCAAAGAAATTATTACGATGACGGAACTCAAACAACATAATGAATTGGCTGATATGCGTCTCTTAAAAAAAGGAAACCGATTATCAATTATTCCTATGGAAAAGAGACATTTTGAATATATTATAAATTTAGGAATCAAAGCTTAATGAAAATTAGTCAACAATTAACCTTAAGCGACTATCAACTTTATTTAAAAGAATCCATTTTTTCAAACTCTTTATATAAATTCCTGCGACTTATTGGAATTGCAATGTTTATGCTCATACTATATAAATTTTTCAATGAAAATATGACGTATTCAAACTCAATGAATGGCCTCATCATAATGGCTTTCATCGTATTTAATTTCCGATGGTTATCATATTTCAACGAGAGAAGACGTTTGATCCGTTCTTCATATTTTGAAGATCTTTTAGAGGCTCATGATATTTCAATTGAAAACGATACTTTAATCGTATCAAAAAATGAGCAAAATTATGTCTTCACAGCAGAAGAAACTTATCGCATCGTTGACTATCCTCATTTTTTTGTAATTGAGATAAATGAATTGAGTCATTTTCCTATTTTGAAAAAGATGCAACAGAAAAAAGATTTACTTCAAATTCAAGATTGGTTTAATAAAAAAATTGAAACGCGAAAAAATAATGCCACTCGTCTTATATAACACATTATCAAGAAAGAAAGAGAAATTTGAGGCCATTAATCCTCCTTTTGTTGGTATGTATGTCTGTGGTCCAACTGTATATGGCGATGCTCATTTGGGACATGCAAAATCTTATGTTAGTTTCGATTTAATATACCGTTATCTTAATTATTTGGGTTACAAGGTGCGCTATGTACAAAATATTACAGATGTTGGTCATTTAACGGATGATGCCGATAATGGTGATGATAAAATTGCAAAAAAAGCACTTGAACAAAAATTAGAGCCGATGGAATTAGTTGAGCACTATACCAAATCTTACTATGATGATATGGATGCGCTAAAAATTAAACGCCCCGATATTGCACCACGTGCAAGTGGACATATTATTGAACAAATTGAAATGATTAAGAATCTTCTTGAAACGAAGCATGCCTATGAAGTAAATGGGAACGTCTATTTTGATGTTCACTCTTTTCCAGCATACGGAAAGCTATCGGGACGAACTTTAGAAGCGAATAAAAGTGGTACACGGGTAGAAATAAAATCAGATAAAAAGAATAATGAAGACTTTGCTCTATGGAAAAAGGCGGATGAAAAACATCTAATGAAATGGCCATCTCCATGGGGATTTGGTTTTCCGGGATGGCACATTGAATGTTCTGCAATGTCTATGAAATATCTCGGAAAAACATTTGATATACATGGAGGCGGTTTAGACAATCAGTTCCCACATCATGAGTGTGAAATTGCCCAGAGTGAAGCCAGTGAGAAAGTTCAATTTGTGAAATATTGGTTACATAACAACATGGTCACTCGTGATGGTGTAAAAATGGGTAAATCTCTAGGAAATGCCATCTCATTAAAAGATGCAATTTCTGCACATTCTGGATTGACGATCCGATTTTTAATCCTTAACAGTCATTATCGGAGTACGCTGGACTATAGTGAGCATGCACTTGATTCAGCTCAAAAAGGATTAAATCGCTTGATGAATTCCTATAGAGAATTAAATTTCCGAATTGAAAATTATTCAAGTGAGACCGGAAAAAAACTTCCATTCAATTTTGAAAAATATGAGAAACGCTTCTTTAACGCATTAGATGATGACTTCTCGACTCCGGAAGCCATCGCAGTATTATTTGAATTGACAAGAGAGTTGAATTCTTTATCTAATACGCCCTACTCGCAATCTGATCTAATAAAGATTAAAGATTTTTTAAATGTGGCATTAGATGACATTTTGGGTTTATATTCGAAAGTTACGGACTTTAAAAAAATACTCTCTCAATTTGATGCGGTTATGAAGCTTATTGTTGAACTCCGAACAAAAGCACGTATCAATAAAAATTTCGAATTATCAGATAAAATTAGAAATTATCTGTATAGATTTGATATTGAGATTAAAGACACTCCAGACGGAGTAAAGTGGCAATCAAAAAATAATTAAAAGGAAATATTATGACCAATCTGTATCGAAAAGCTAGCTTGTTTGAGGCAATTATTCCAATTTTATTTCTTATCGGTGCACTTACGATAAATGTACTTGTTTTTGGAGATGAAGCACTTGAAGGGTCAAACCAAATTATTCTAATTTTATCGGGATCCGTTGCCACTATAGTCGCCTTACGACTAGGCTATACTTGGTTTGAACTACGCAGTGGTATTATCGAAAGCATCAACTCCGCTATGGCCTCCATTTTAATTTTACTTTTAATTGGTTCCTTGGCTGGAACTTGGCTTTTAAGTGGTGTGGTACCAGCTATGATTTATTACGGTTTAGAAATATTATCTCCAACATTTTTTCTCGTCGCTGCCGTTATTATCAGTGCAATTGTCTCCATTTCAACAGGGAGTTCATGGTCAACAATAGCCACTTTAGGAATTGCCTTACTCGGAATCGGACGAACATTAGGAATGTCAGATGGACTAATTGCCGGTGCAATTATTTCTGGGGCATATTTTGGTGATAAAATGTCACCACTTTCGGATACAACCAATCTAGCTCCTGCAATGGCAGGAACTGATTTGTTTTCACATATTCGATATATGGCATTAACAACAGGACCATCAATCATTATAACATTAGTTATTTTTTTAATCATTGGGTTTTTCTATAAAGTGGATCATGCTACACCCAATGTTGATGCTGTATTTGCAGCAATTGAAAGTAAATTTTATATAAGCCCCATATTATTTATTATACCTGCTGCTGTAATTACTTTAATCATTAAAAAAATGCCTGCCATTCCTGCCCTTCTTGTGGGAACAATTTTAGCGGCTATTTTTGCACTTATCTTTCAACCTGATGTGGTAAGAAGTGTTGCAAATATTGAAGGAGGTTCCGCTGAGCAAATGTATGTTGGTATAATGAAAGCGATGTATACGACCATTAATGTTACAACAGACAACAAAATGGTAAATGAATTACTCTCAACCGGTGGTATGTTTGGAATGCTTCGAACAATTTGGCTAATAATTTGCGCAATGGTTTTTGGCGGTGTTATGGAAAAAGCGGGCTTATTAGAACGCATTACAGAAGAAGTTATAAAATTAGCTCACTCAACCGGTTCATTAATTGCTTCTACTGTAGGTACATGTTTCTTTTTTAACGTAACTGCTTCCGACCAATATTTGGCAATAGTCGTACCCGGTCGCATGTACGCGAAGACCTATAAAGAAAGAGGTTTAGATCCTGTTAATTTATCTCGTTCCCTAGAAGATTCTGGAACGGTGACTTCCGTTTTAGTTCCTTGGAATACCTGCGGGGCAACACAATCTTCTGTACTCGGTGTATCAACATGGACTTATTTGCCCTATTGCTTTTTTAATATTCTAAGCCCATTTATGTCTATTACTTTCGCCTATTTAAATATTAAAATTAAGAAACTTGAAGAAAAACCCGTAATGAAAAAAGAAGAAGCTATGGTTGAATAATGACATCATATACAATTTTTAAGACACTACATTTTCTCGGTTTAGTAATGTGGCTAGGTGGTTTATTTAGCCTGTCAAGTTTAATTCGATTCCAAAATAAGCAAGAGCCTGATTTTAGACAAAAATTGGCCGTTTATGGTCGAAAAATATATTATTTTTCGAATCTAATCGGCTTAATACTCAGTATCGTTTTTGGTCTTCTGCTTTTATTTGAAAATACAATTCTCTTAAGAGGAGGTTGGTTTCATGCAAAGTTATTTTTTGTTTTTTGCTTAATTTTGGTTGATCATATTATTTTAAAAAAGTTAAAAAAAATTGGACAAGTACAAGTCGCTGATTCTACCATAAAAAAATATCATTCCATCGTTTCTTTACTTTTTCTATTGATCGCTTTTCTTGCTATAAATAAACCCTTTTAGGAAAATAAGAATAATTTCTTATTTTCTGCGGATAAAACAAAAAATATTGACCTATAATTGAAACTACACAAATCAGCGGTACGCTCTTTTATAAAGTTTTATTTAAGCCTAAAACCAAGATGAACCGGACGATGATCGGACAAAATACGTTCGTATTCATCCATGGAACCAATAAATTTATCCATAAAAATAGTTTCAATTTTAAAATCCGCATCACGATTCAATAATTTTGTGGAAATCATAATATGATCTAGAAAACTTGTCCATGGCTCATGTGGATAAGTTGAATTTTTAACATCACTCGCAATACGTTCCGTTACGAAATAAAACCGTTCATCATCAAAAAAGGGTTGAAAGCAATGCTCGCCTGGCGCATCTTTAATATCGTCATTCCAGTCACCTAAAACGATAATATTACGATTTCCAACAGAATAGCTTTTTGAAAGATAACGATGTAATTCTTTTACAGCTTTTTTGCGACGAAGAAGCCCGTTTCCACAGCATTTCATATGAATATTTATTAATGAAAATGCAATTCTTTTCCCCGTTTCATCAAAATATACAAAATCTCCTCTTAAAGGTGGTCGCCCTGCATAATTATAATCATTTTCGGCGAATGGCTCAACTTGACGAATCAATTTTAACCGATCCTTGCGATAGATTATTGCTAGATCCATAAATGATGCCTGTTGCGACATTATAAACTGATATTCCGGGATTTTTTCCATCACTTTTGATAACCACCCAGGGTGCCGAATTTCTTGCAGTGCTATAATATCTACATCCATTTTACGAATAACCTCTACCAAGGCGGAAGTTGTTTCCTTATTTGCTGCTGGAAAAAATTCTAGATTCCATGTAACAATATTTAATTCATTTACGTTTCCAAGCTTAGGTATTTTCCAACGATTCTTTTCACTTGCTTCCTTTTTTATTTTTAGAATAGGCTTTTCAATTTGATTTAGTTTCTTATTTAAATTAAACTCACTATAAACTGCATTTAGAGATTTACTTTCTATTTTAGAAATCTTCCTAATAAGTTCCTTATCTGGTGTAAACTCATCTAACATTAGACCGATATTTACTCGGCTACGATCTACCGTTTCGATATTTAAAAGCGTCTTCGTCTTCGGATCAACAAGTAATTTTATATGTCCGAACTCAGAAGCACCACCATAGTTTTGAAGAACAGCTACATGTGTATTTGGATCGTACCATGCTGTATCATAACCCTTGCTTATTCCACCCGATATAATAACATCAACATTATCTGAATAATGTGCTAGTTCTAAAGAGTTTAGAGGTCCTTTTGGATTAAATTTTCCCTTTTTTAAAGAATCCACAAAATCATTGTATCGTTCTTCCCTATCATAAGGAACTCCAGTCGATGTTAGAAGGATAATAATATCTGCCTTTTTTTTTAGTTCCGGAATCCATTTCTTTAAGCTTTCATATTCTGATTCTATGGTAAAACCACGTAAATTACGTTTGAGGACATCAAATTTTAAAGCACTCGAAACAATTCCGAGAACTGCGACTTTTACACCCTTAATTTTTTTTATGATGTAAGGTTTGAATACGGCTGATGCATTTTCACTTAGATTTGATGCAATCATCTCAAATGTTGCTAACTTTGCTAAACGCTTTAGGTTTTTACCTCCAAAAATAAAGTCATATTGTGCGGGGACCATTGCATCATAAATCCCATTCATTATTGAAATTGCAGAACGACCGCTGTCCAAAGTGGCGATTGGATTTCCTTGAAAGAAATTTCCTGCATCTAAAGTCAAAATTCCTTCACCTATTTTTTTTGATTTCTCAACAATATATTTATGATATTTCACAAAACCGGAAAAACCTGTTAATAGAGGTGGAAATTCGGGGTTCATAAAAGCAGCTTTTTGTTTTCCGAAAACACCATGTAAATCATTCGTAAACAGAAGATTAATTTTAACTGCTTTAGTTTTATCCCCTTTATTTATATCATCTAAAGAAGGCACAATACTCTGATCTATCTTCGAGATTAGAGTATTGTTTTTTACAAAAATTTCCGCACTTATGGATATAAAAATCGAATATATAAGAAATATTTTGAATATCATTTTTTTCATAGATAGCTTCACTTCCTTATATTTTTATGCTTTACTTTAGTTCTATGTTCAATTAAAACTGATAATTTATATCAAACATCACACTGAGAAAAGTTTGGTCAACGGTATCTAGACCAGTTCTATCAGTATACCTATTTCCGCTAGAATCTTTCCAGATACTCTCCTTAAAAAGATCCTTCTCGTTATAAGTTAAATAGCCATACGATAAACTGAAATCAATACTGACGGTGGACACATTTATTGCAGAGCCTAATGTAAAAGTTGTTTTTTTAATATCTATATCTGCTTTATTATTTTCGAACATTGCGCCCACACGTAATGGCATTGATAATTCACCAATCATATGTTCCATTCCAAATTTGTAGCGGAAAATATCTTGATAAATATTTTTTTCTAAGATGTTGGCTTCCATTATTGTAAAAGTGCTCCAAGCGATATATTCAAAATCAAAAAGAAATTTTGCAGCTAATTCATTTGAACCATAATATTCAAGACCAAATCCGAATTGATGCGGAATTGTATAGACCCGATCGCTAATATGTTTCCCTCTCATTTTGATATTATAGGCACTTGCATAAGTCCCTGCTACTGTCAACTGATCAAAAATATGGTATGCCGCTCCAAATCGAAGCATCATTGGGGAATTATCTAGAACCAAGCTATAGCTGTCATATGCATCTGCAAAAGCAAACTTATCATAGTCTCTTTTCTGAGCTTCATTTGCAAGTAAAATTGCTTTATTATTTTTATAGTCACTCGCCGTCATCAAAGATAGTGCAAAACCGACATTCAGTTTTTCAAAAGTAGTTCCGACACCCAATGTATTTGCAAAAATACCGCCTTCAGCTTTCCATATCTGAGACGCAATAATTTGTGTATCATTTCTATTATTTTGCCGTATGAGCTCGCGATAATAATAGTCATGTTTCATTATACGAGAACGCGATAACGCAAAAGCTACTCCCATTTTACTAAACGAAAAGGTATGGCTCAAAGCGAAATTAAAGTTACTGGTAAAAAAATTACTTGTCGCATAAACTTCATTACCATTTCGGGAATTAAAAGCACTGTAAGCAGGATATTTTCGATCTTCCGCATAATTATTAAAAACCATCGCTAAACCCAAATTCGTTTGCTTTAGTCGAATCAATAAAGCAGGGTTCGTATGAACAGAATATCCCGACGCATTTGCCGCAAATGCCGTTCCACCTAAAGCGGCTTGTTTTGCCGTTAATGCTTGTTCTAAGCGAAATGGTTCCGCTGTTTGGGCTAAAACTAAAAGAGTTATAGTTATTAGTAATAATATTTTTTTCATAATTTCCTCAAAAAGACATAACGAGTTCAAAGTATAAATTATTCTTTGAGCCCATTTCTTCAGTATTTTTATAATATCTCGGTATAAAAGTTCCTGCTCTAGTAGATCTTGTAAAACGATTTGTATCATTTTGTTTCTCATCATGCGTGTACTTAATTCGACAAGATAAATTATTGCTTAAACGCGCTATCGCTGCTATCCAATACCGATAAGAACCATTTAAACTGTTCAGTACAGTAAATTGTGTATCTTCAAAGTTCCAATAGAATCCCTTATATGCTAAAAATTGACCCTTTAGAGTAAATCGTGTACTAAAGTTGTGCAAATAGTATAAGGCGAGAACATTACCACTTGATTGAATTGATGAACGAATATTATCATAGGGACCGATTGAAGGGTTTGGGTTAAAATTTAAATTTGGGCGCGGTGCAAATCGTGTGTATGAACGACCGAAGGCGAGTGATATGCGATCAAAACCCGACAAATTAGCTCGTAAGACAATTCTTGTTTCGTTATTAAAGAAAAAATCGATTGAGTTTTGATTATCTTCATCCCTTGCCTGCCATTTTTGTCGTATTTCCAAACGAATTGGAAATACTGGACTATATTGACAGCGTAGAACAAAACGATACTGAGCTGTTGCATCGGAAACACGTTCCCATAAATCATCTTCCGTAATAAAGGTTATCGTTCGTGACATGCGATATCGCGCCTTTAAATGAAATCCTCTTTCTGCCTGAGGTTGATCTGCAGTATAATACAACTGCGTGTAGTAAGGTGATTTTAAGCGATAGACATCTTTAATCATCGTCCCTTTAAAACGTTGGTAATTTGATATTGAATGTTGATACGGATTATCATATGCCAAATCATAATTTCGATACATTAGAAGTAAATTGAAATTTGCCTTCTGAAAATATGAACTTAGTACAAGTGCTGTTGGTACATATGCGTCTTTGCTCGAAAGAAATGAATCTCCACTGGCAAGCTTTTGACTTCGTTTAATTTTCGTATCTAAGATTCCATATTCACCTGAGAAAGCCCAATCATTTAAAACAAATTGACCATGAAAACCATAAACTCGACGAAAAGATTTAAATGCACCTCCATTATTGAAATCTGTTCTACGACCACCATAAACTCCAGCCACTAGTTCACTATTTCGGAAGCGTCCATCAAAATTGTCTTGCTGTCTCTCTTCTAGAAAAAGATTTCTGATATTTGGTCTCAAAAGGCGATCATACCAGCTTTCATAATAAGTAAATGCCAAAAAATTTCCAGGAGAAAAATTTACTTTCATTTCTCCACCAAAGGTTCGTTCTTTAACCGTCTTCGACATATTTGGAATTGAATCTAAATGTGTTTTCCATTTTGTAGGATCAGCTCCATTTGTCTCTCCAAAAACGGAATGATACAAATTTTTACTAGTAAAACGTTGTTTCAAAGTAATAAAAGAATTTACTGAAGCATCGCTATTTAGAATCGCATCTCGTTTTGACTCTGAAAAGAAGCCTGTTAATTCAATTTGACTCAGAATACCTACATTAACTGCAAAACCAAACAAGTCATGATTTCGACTTCGAGAGATATCGCCAATAATTCCTTGATAACGCTTCTTAAAGCCAAATCCATCTTTCCGAGGTGTAAAAAAATCCGTGTTTTCCATTACAACACCATGTCCGAAACTTACGTTATAATTCCCTATAATTAACTTATTAAGCTTTATTTCAGAGCTTATATCTATTTTTGATAAAGAGGCATATAGTTTATAATTCTTATGATCTTCTTCGCCAAGCCGGCGACTATATGATGCACCGCTCCGTATATTATTGTATGTAAAACGAGCCTTATGAAAAATATTAAAGGATTTTTCTAGTTGAACCGGTAAAAAACCAACGGCAGAGAAAACATCACCTTCTTCACCTAGATAATCTGTATCATAGGTACGATAGGTATAGAAACCATGTAACCGATTATCATGCCCGATTCCATCCATAAACGAAACAAAGTTTCGAACATTGCGATAACCATAGTAATCCAGACGATCGACTAAACGCAAATCTCGTTGGGTTTTTAATTCTCCGATTTTTTCCGTATGCCATTTGATACGTTGAGCATCAATCGGTGATACATTTGGAAGATTAAGCAAATCTTGGTATGACATTCGATTAATATTATTCGGATTTAAAGCTAAATCAACATAGTTATCCGCTTCATTATCATTTGTTCCTTCCGATGCAAATTGAGATAATTGGTAATACATATTTTCAATTTTTTCGATTCGAAAGTCACGTACAAGAGAGGGTTCAATACGAATACTCGTTTTTAATTTTTTATAATCAGCGATACTGATTTTATTAACTTTTAATAACGCAAAAATATTTTTAAACAGTCCATAAACAACTCGATGATGATAGATAGATTTTGCCTGTTTTTCTGTAATCGGCAAAGTTTTCAGTTCTTCCAGTGTTGCCGAATTAATATCGACTTTGTTTTGAGCAAAAAAAGCAGATGATATAAAAAGGATACAGAAGATTCTTTTTATATTCATACTATAATTCATATGAAATTCCGAATTGATGCGTTGTTCCAATTTGATGTGACATTGCACCGTAATTGATTGCTAATTCTCCATAATGCAAGGCAAAACCAAACGAAAATTGATTGGGGCCTGAAACAACACCAAAACGAGCTCTAAAATCTATATCACTATTTTGAAATACGCGATAGTCTAAGCCGAAATGGTAACGATTATCAAAGCCAATTTCTTTTGATAAATCAAATGTCGTTGTCACACCATCATAAGGAACATAGCCTATCCCTATTTGAAATTCGCGCAAGAGTTCTTGGCTATTATCAAGACCAACTTTTTTATTTCCAATATTCTTTACAAAGGCGCCAAATGAAAAACGATGATAAATCGTAGCTCGAAAAGAAATGTCTATCAACACATTAGAAGTCTTTTCTGTAGTACCCATTCCGCTGAAATTATTAAAGATAAGCTGGTACATACGTAGATTGTAACCAAAATCTAAGGATGTTGATACATCCTTCATAAGAGTAAATCCGTGAGAAAAGATATAAGAATTTTCGGATTGTAAGATATGCTTTTCATAACTCACCTGAAGAAATTCTGCGGAAACTGCAAGCATTCCATAATTTTCGATATGAAAAGAACCCGTCATGGAACCAATTTTGAACAAATCGAGTGAATAGAAAGGTATAATAACATTTGTCGCAATTTTTCCTCCTTCCTGCGAAGCAAGAGCTGCTGGGTTTGTAAATACCGCAAACTGTGTTTCCGCTAAAGAAACAGTTGCACCAGCCATTGAAATCGTTTTTGCATCATGAAAATATCGATTTGTTTGAGCGAAACTTAGAACAATAAGGACTATTACAGACACGATTTTTTTCATTATAACCTCGCTCCAATTACTATCGGAACTTTTTTAATTGTTCGTCTGCCATTTACTTCTACTACTTCCATAAGCAAAATATAACTCCCTAATTTCACTTTCTGAAAATTGTCTGATAGTTTATCCCATCGCTTTAATTCAGATGTTCCTATCGCTGAGAAGTAAGCAAACGATTTTATTTTTGTTCCACCAAAATTATAAATCGTTAGTCTTACTTGAGCACCTACAGGTGCTTTCAGGTTAAATTCGATACTTTCATTTAATTGGATATCATAAACTTGTGCTTTCACAGATAGATAAATTTCGCTCTCAGGATGTTTATCATCACCAGCAAAACCTTTTTGAATATCCGAACGAACAGAAGGCAAAACCTGACCAGCATTTCTAAATGTACTCGTTGCTCCACGAATCGTTACCGCATCACCGACCTTCAGCCCAAGTGTATCTGTGAGGTATGCTATAGTCATTTTTGTTGTTGTCCACACGCGAATCGCGCCTAATCCCGTTCCATCGTCTACGTCGATATTGGAACCGGATGTGCCTGTTCCACGAATGTTCTTAATAATGCCTTGAACTTTTATATAGTCACCATGATAACGAACGGGGTTTATATCCCCTGTTCTTGCTTCTATCGGATCGGGTATGCTAACATTATTCTCCAATACTGTGGGTTTACCGGAAGGAGATATTTGATAAACATCCTGATATTCATTGACTTTACCGGTTACACGAACCCGTTGCCCACGCTTTAAGTTGGTATATTTAGTTCTTGAGCTTAGATTTAACGCTTTTCCTTTTGGTGACACGATATAAATACTTGTTCTATCGCCTCTTAAATTCCCAAAGTCGTTGAGTAACACTCCCTCTATTGTAAGCGTTTTACCTGTGTATGCGGTAAAATTATCTACAATTTCATCTATCGTTTGTGAAAAAATGAATGTGGCAACAATGGTAATGAGCAAAAATTTTTTCATTTGTATCCTTATTGCCTATGATTTAAAAGTAACAACTCAATACGATCTGCTAAATCTTGTTGCCCCTTCGCTGTATTTGCTTGAACAACGAATAAAGATTGCTTATCTACATGTTGAGTTGCTACGAGAGAGGCCGTATAGTTTTCATTATAAAAACGTGTTAATGCAATGAGTAACCACAAATCATTATAATCGATTTTTGAATCTAAGCTCATTTTAAATTTTGGATCCGAATCACTTTTAAGAACCTCCATCGCCACTGCTATAATTTTTGTCGAATCCAAAGAATTTTTTGCAAAATTAATAAAAGCAAGCCCTGAACGAGCATCGTTGTTTCCTTTTTCAATCGAAAGAGCTTGATTAAAATTTTTACTGGCTTCATCCAAGTTTGATTCGCTTGATCGAAATTGGGAATAACCTAGACCTACATGGCCGGTTGAGCGAAGCAAGTTACTTTTTGCCGATGCAATAGCTCTCTTAAAATGCTCAGCTGCTATTTCATAATCACCACTTTTTAATGCTGAAGTTCCTTTTTGAGTAGCAATTTTAGCCTCATCTTCTTGATGAAAACCACCATCTGATGACGGACCGCATGAAAAAATCAGCATCATACTAAGTAGCGAGCTCAGCATAAGTATATTTTTAAGGCGTTGTGATTGATGTCTTTCCATTATTTTATATTTATCTGTTGTTTTCATTGTATTCTCCTATTTCATCATGATCATTTTTTTAGTTACAATATGCTTCAATGTGATAATTTGATAGAAATAAACTCCTGATGCCATTTTCTGACCAGCATCATTCCTTCCATTCCATTTAACTGGTTTTTCTCCAGCCGAAAGAACTCCGTCTCTAAGTGACCGAATTTTTTGACCCAATGAATTATAGATGATTAATTTTACATGCTGTCTTTTTAGTAAACTAAATCTAATCATTGTTTCTGGATTAAATGGATTTGGATAATTCTGCTTAAGTTCGAAAAATTTTGGTGTATAAATTTGTTCGTCATCATACATCACAACAAAATCGCCACCATTTCGATTTATAGCTGTTAATTTTCCACCCTCAATGTAGGAAGGTACCTTTTTCCATTTTTTTACTTCATCATCAAACTGGTAAAAAGATAGTTTTCGAGGATCTTTCGAAGTGACACTGTAGTCAAATTGTAGTTCAGAACTTTGATCCAGTTTTGATGAACGAATTCGTATCGGAGAAGAAACACTTTTTTGTAATACCTCCGCATCTGCCTTAATCTTATTCGAAAGAAAAACAGTTTTCTGATTTAGCATTCCGGGTCGAATTTCAAGATTTATATTTTCAGTTATTTGTGTTGACGTTTTCGATGCGCTTGACGCCACCTGAATAGTTAATTTTTCTGTTGTAAGACTCACTTCTTTACCCATTTTATCCGTTGCAGAAATTCTAAAAACCAACGTTTCACTGTGGTTTTCAAGAGCGAAAGGATATTCAATGTAATACAGTGTCTTCGCAGCATTTTGCTTAACTTTGACCGCTTTTCCTTTATGTTGAGCTGTTGGCTCGCCTTTAATTTCTTGATTAAATGCAAAGTAAAAACGAATTTTGTTTGCCAAAGCAGTTTCTGGATTATAAAGGAAAGACTGATGGAATAAAATAAGTTGATCCGACTTTGGCGGTGGTTTAATTTCTTCTAAACTAATATCACTTTGAATAGATGGTAATAATTGCCCTTTCTCACGATAAACGCTTGTTCCTCCTCTAAAGTAATAAGATGTTTCAGCCTTAATATTTGTTAGATCAATTCCCGTGCTGGTCCATACTCGTACCACTGCATCCCCAGAACCATCATTTATCACAATATTTGTTCCAGAGCTACCAGTTTCAGTAATTGATACAACTTTGGCAAAAACCTTAACATAATTTCCATGATGTGTGATATTCGCAATGCTTTTTGTTGTTACCGTAATCGGACTTGGAATCGGAACATTTGATTTCACAAGGTTTGGTTCCTGTGAAGGGGTTATTTGGTAAACACCAGAGTGCTCACTAATTTCACCCGTTACACGTATTTTTTGACCGCGCTTAAGATTATTATACTTTGTATCTGAATGTATATTCAATGCTTTTCCACTTGCGGAGACAATATAAACACTTGTCCAACGATCGGTCATATTACCAAAATCGTTTAAAGCAACACCTTCGATTGTAACTGTTTTATCTTTGTATTTGGCAAAATTATCAACGATTTCATCTATCGCTGTTAGCTGATCATTCAATGTCGTAAAGCTTTCAACACCTGTAATAGCAATATCCGAAGAAGCATCTTTTTTTATTGTCACACTGTAATAATATGTAGTGTTTTTTAAAAGTCCCGTAAGCGAAACAACAAAGTCTTTCTGAACTTTTTTAATTTCAATCGAATCTGTAAAATTCTTCGTTAAACCGTATCGAACCATAGCTGTTGCTAATTCACTTGATGAAAACACCACATTTTCCGTTGTAAAATCAACGCTTTTCGTTGTTGGATACTTTGAAAAATTAAATTTATTCGTAACGTCGGTATTACTTTTAAGTGTTTTAAAAGCTACAGGAATTGGTGTAAGCAAATACCTCGCATCACTTAACATGACCTTGACGAAGTAATCCGTATTTGGTTTCAAATTTTTAATAACAAAATGCCCATTTGTTGTAAACATCTTATTTTCGGAAACTTGGTGATCTATCTTAGATGGATCTGTTCCGATCAAGACAATAGAAATTGTTGGTAAACTCGTTTTCCATCTAACAATGGCAATTGTATCTTTGGGCTCCACCGCAATAGCTTCAGTAATAATCGGTATTTCTGAATTTTTTCCAAAAATACGATCAAACAAAGTGGGATCAAGGACAAATGGATTTTCGTTCCCTTGAACCGTTTGAATACGCTTTGAACGCTCTTTTTCTCTAACATCAACAGGATCTTGAAAGTGCCATGCTCGTAAAGTTCGTATTTGTTGCAATAACCACAGCATGTTTTTTGTATCTCTTTCGTACATCGTATAAAAGTAAACGATAGCACGCGCTATGTTTCCCTTATGTGCCTCTCGTGGTTCAAAGGCATCGAAAGATGATTCTGAATAGCTATCAATATTTGATGTTGGCTTATGCAAACTTGACGTATTAGATGCCCACCATGCTGTCGTTTCTTCGTCATCATCTAATTCACTAAAATAATTTGATTTACGCGCTCCATTTGGACCTTCATAGCTTGGAAATAAATTATGAATATCATATTTTCCTTCATTTATTGCACCTAAACTTTGTGGCCAAACATGCTCCGTATTTACATGACTTGTATCTACGTCGGGTCGACCACTACCCGATTTAAGAGCCAATTTCTGACCTGTGTAAACAAGCAAAACACTATCATTGTAGTTATCTACAAAACCGAACATTTTATCTCGTGCTTTATCATAACCCAAACGGGCTGTCATGGAGTATTTTGTGCGTAGTGATTTCCGCAAGTCCTCACCATATAAATCAGGAAATATTGTTCCAGTAGCTGTAGAAGCCTCGGTTAAAACCCTTAACGCATGTGTTGTTATAGCTTTATGACTTCCCAGCTTGTTAATCGTTACATTGAAAAAATATACTGTCCCGGGATTTAATTTACTTAGAGTCTCACTAAATGATCTACTCGCGTTCGTAACTGTAATTGAATCTGTGTAGGACAATAATTTATTTTTAAAACTTAAATCACGTAAATCCAAACGATATCGAATAACTGCTGTTGCTGTTGCTGAACTAGTAAAGCTAATGGTTACCGAATTAGATGTTTTCTCACTTACAATTGGCGCATTCACAAAACCAAAGCTTTCTACGCTTCCGACATCCTTCAAAGACCGAGGCTGGAGTTGCGGACTCTTATAGTGACCTGCGATTCCTACAAAATCTTTTGGAAAGCTACCGATACTTATCCCCCCAATGTCAAGATTTCTTTGAATTCGCATTTGAGCTGAGCTTCCATTTACATAAAACGTATAATTACTATTTTCTTTCCAAATTTTGTCCTCAGGGCTTATAGAATCTATATGCAGGATCTTTACCAACATGCTTTGATATTTTCCTAAATCTCCTACATTAATTTGTTTTGGTTCTATATTCGTAATTTTTGAATCCGTAATTTTGTAAGAATGAGGTGCAATTTGTAACAAACCTCTGTGATTTGACAGAACACCACTTAGGCTAACTCGCTGACCTGCACGCACATTGTCTTTGAACTCCGTATTACCTTTTGGCCAATAAATCGCAATACCAGCGATATCATCTTGCATGTAAAACGTACCTCTATTCGATGTTCCTGAAAGATCACCCTTAGACGTTATCCAACCTTCAACTTCGATTGGATCATTCGTTTTTGCTGAACGCGCTTCAGAAATAAAGCCGTTAAATTTTGTGCCATAATTTGTAGTTGTAAAGCTTATATCCACCGATTGAATGGACGTTTTTCTTGATACATCCTCCGCTAGCACAGCGAAATGATAGACTTTGTTTGCCTCTAAATTTGATAGCGTATCACGAAAAACGGTATCTTGCCTACGCGTTGCCCTTGTTGACTCATAAGCCGTTGTTAAACCATATTTAATTTCCCCCGATGAAACTCCGTTTGTTTGCCACTCTATCACCGCAGAATGATCTGTTATAAAATGAACAATGGGTAGCTTCACGAAAGCAAATCCCTCAGTTGTAAAGCTTTTCCAAGGAGAGCTTAATACTGTTTTGCCATCATTTGAATGTACTTGATAAAAATATTTTGTTTGTGCCGTTAAATTAACGAACGTTGTATCAAAATGAGTACGGTTTTTACTTAAAAATTGAATCAAATTTGGATTCTTTGAAAGCGTATCAAGCGTGTAATATAAAACCGACTCTGACGGTTCAGACGTGGTAAACGATATGCTAGCAGCCGTCATACTTACTTTTGAAATCTGAGGAGCTGACACGAACGAAAATGCTCCACCTGCGGGATTTCCTTGAAATGTATGTTTTCCCCAATCCGAAAAATCACCTGCAGCCTTTTTTATCCACTCGCTTCCTGTCCACACCCTATTAGGTGAAAAAACGGATGAAGCTCGAACTAGAACAACATCTTTTGTACTTATTCCACCACTCAAGAACTCTTTGCCCGGATCACCGTGAGGCGGTAAAGTCCCAATTGCATCAATTATAAACGCTTTCGTTTTACCATGTTTCAGCAAATATACAGCATCATCTCCATTCCAAGTTGCACTAGACCATTTTAGCTTAATGTTTCCTGCGGAACTCATTGCACTCGATACCTTCGAAGAAGACGGAAAAATCGTAGCAACCTGACCGTTTTCGAGTTGCCCTGTCAGTTGCATACTTAACTTTACTTCAGTACCACCGTTTGAAACTCTACCAACGTAGTATTCGGCTAAATCAACAGTTTTACCTGTACCATTAAATACTTCGATACCTTTATCAATGCCCTTTTTTGGCTCATGATACTCCGAAATAAATAATTCTGTTGCTTGTGAAAATACAAAAAAGACAAATATTAAATTTAGTAAACTCCGTTTCATCTCTTTCTCCTTAATTAAAGATTTTCTTACATTCAATATAGCTTAGAAAAATTAGAAATAAAACAAAATAGAGAACTTAACAAAATACTAATTTTTTTATTTTATTATTCTATGTATAACGATAACAATGTTGTGCATTATGAAAACTTTTGCTTTTGCCACATACAAGCAAGTTATTATTAACAATTTCTCAACATCCCGAGAAACCTGCTTTAAAGCGCTACTGACTTATAAAATCAATTGATATATTTTGTATTATCTAGTTGATACAATCTTACGATTTAGAATTAGCCCCAAACACCGTTGCAAAAACCTATTATCTATTGCAGAAGAATGGTTTCCTTGATTTAAAAGATCGTAAAGGAACATTTGTCTCTGAACGCTGGAAAAGTTTTCAAAAGAGTAGTGATTTAACAAGTTTGAACAAAGTAATTGATAAGCTTCTGGCCGAGAGTAAAGAAAAAGGTATTCGTCTGGATGTTTTATTTGGACTAATAAAAGATAGAAAAGAACTCTAATTAGTTTGCAGAAATCGTAAGAAGTTTTATACCTTATATTTAAAAAAATCTTAACTTTGTGCTAAGAAACCCAAGGCAAAATCCAATTTCCTGTTTGACTTAGTATCACCTTTCAAGAAAATTTTTACACCGAAACTCTTTTTATTCGTAAACTCAAATTTTGCTATTTCTTGTGCCATATAAAATTGAATTAACTGCTCTATCGCATCCGGTTTTTCTGAAATATGTTCAGCATATTTTAAAAGCATTATATTTTGCTTTATATCAACTTTTTCAATTCCCTTTTTACTTGCAAGATTTCGTATTCGAAGCATCATTAACAAATTTTTAAGTGCTTCAGGAATTATCCCAAAACGATCGCTAAGCTCATCTCTTAAATCATCAAGTTCGCTAGCATCTTCTGCCTGTGATAAACGATGATATAAAGTCATCCTCTCGCGGGCATTACTTACATATTGATCGGGAATAAGTACATCTAAATCGACATCAAATTGAGTATCTGTTTTTTTACTTTTCGCAATTTCTCCTGCCGATTTATCAATTTCTTCTTTTAATTCAGCAATTGCCTCTTCCAATATTTCTAAATATAAGTCGTATCCAACCGCATTAATATGCCCTGATTGCTGATGACCGAGCAAGGAACCCGCACCACGAATTTCTAAATCTCTCATCGAAATTTTTATTCCCGAGCCCAATTCAGAAAATTCTTCTAAAGCGTATAAACGCTTAATGGCCGCTTTCGTCATTCGATTCATTTCGGGTGTGATAAGATATGCAAAAGCCTGTCTCTGTGATCGTCCGACCCGCCCTCGCAACTGATACAATTGAGAAAGACCAAATTTTTCTGCATGATTAACTAAAATGGTATTAACATTTGGAATATCTAGTCCATTTTCAATAATCATGGTCGCTAGAAGAATGTCATATTTACCTTCTTTAAAATCGTGCATTACTTTTTCTAACTCATGCTCACGCATCTGCCCATGACCGATAACGATACTTGCTTTTGGTACAATTTTCTGAAGCATATTTAAAATTTGTTCAATTGTTTGCACTCGATTATGGACAAAATAAATTTGTCCACCGCGTTCCATTTCCCGTGTGATTGCCATGAAGATTTGATCATCATCCCAAGCAATAATTTCTGTCATAATAGGAAGTCGATTCATTGGCGCCGTTTCGATATTTGAAATCCCACGTACACCAACTAATGATTGTTGCAAAGTTCTAGGAATTGGTGTCGCAGTTAGCGTTAAAACATCAGCCCCTTTTTTTATTGCCTTTAGTCGTTCTTTATGTTTCACGCCAAATCGTTGTTCTTCATCAACAATTATCAATCCTAAATCTTTAAACTTTACATCCTGCGATGTTATTCGATGCGTTCCGATAACAATATCAATATTACCTTTTTCTGTCTCATTGATTACCTTTTTATTCTGAGCAACCGTTCGAAAGCGTGATAACAAGTCAATCCGAACAGGAAAATTTGCTAAACGACTTTTAAACGTTTCATAATGTTGTTGAGCTAAAATTGTTGTTGGCACAAGAACCGCTACTTGTTTAGAATCCATAACTGCCTTAAATGCTGCACGAATGGCAATCTCGGTTTTTCCAAAACCGACATCTCCGCAAATTAGCCGGTCCATTGATTTTGGAGATTCCATATCCTTCTTTACAGCTTCCGTAGCTAAAATCTGATCTGGGGTATCCTGAAAATCAAAAGAAGCTTCAAGCTCATGTTGCCATTTTGTATCGATTGAATATTGAATACCTTCTGCCAAAGCTCGCTCTGCATAAAGTTCAACTAATTCCTTCGCTATAAGCTCAACTTGTTTCCTTGTCCGTTGCTTAATTCTATCCCATTCTCTTCCACCAATTTTACTAAGTTTTGGAACATTCCCTTCTTCGGAAGCGTATTTTTGGACACGATTTATTTTATCAATCCCGACGTAAACTTTATCCTGATTTTGATATTCAATTACTAGACTTTCTTTGATTGCATTATTCAAGGTAATTCGATGTAATCCTTTAAACTGACCTAGTCCATAATCAATATGAATCACATAATCATCAAAAGTTAATGCAGTTAATGAACGAAGTGCTTCGGCGCGTTTAAATTTTTTATAAATTTTATTCCGCTTAAATCGATTAAAAATTTCATGCTCATTAATAATCTCAAGTTTATCATCAATACTAGTTATGCCTTGATGCAATGCCCCAACAAAAATTTCTGTTTGGGCGGTCTCATGGTCATCAAATAGCTCAACCAAACGTTCCACTTGTGCTTTATGCTCACAAAGAACAATAGTTTTAACCCCATCCACCGTATTTTTTTTGTAATGAGATAAGAACTTTTTAAAATCACCGTCGAAATTAAAACGTGGTAAAGTATTTATTGCAATTTGCCTATAATTTTTTCGTCTGTGTAAACCGGTAATTATACACTTATGTCGGTATATCTCCTGAGTTAGTTCTTCAGATGAAATATATCGCTCCTCAAATATCGAAGTTGTCCATGATTTAGTTTCTAAAATTTCCTTTGCCTCTACCTCGAAGGCTTTTATTCGTTCATGAACTAAATCATCTTCTGCAGATAAAATAATGGAATCTGGCATATAATCCAAAAGTGATGCGTCTCTTTTGCTAGCAGTCATTGTCGGAAAAAATTCAACTTCGTCAATCTCTTTAATAGAGCACTGCGTTAATAGATCAAACTCACGTATTGATTCAATTTTATCGCCAAAAAATTCAATACGAACTGCTTCTTCAGAAACCCAAGGATAGACATCAATTAAGCCTCCACGTACTGCAAATGTGCCGATTCTTTCAACGGCATCTTTCCGCTGAAAGCCAAAATCAAGCAACTCTTCAATAAGTAACTCAAATATGTATTCTTCCCCATTTTTAATACGTAGTTTGTTTTGTATAAAAATATTTGGCTTAGCTATTTTTATACAAAGCGAATGCGCTGTAGTTACCACGACAAGTTTTTCATCGCTTGCAAGACGGTTTATTGCCTCCAAGCGGAGGCTTATCATAGCTGGGTTCGCTTCTTTACTATCGAATGGTAATAATTCATGAGAAGGGAAAAAGACAAATTGATTTGCCATGAGTGTTTCCACATCATCTCGAATTTTTTCTGCTGAGTTTAAATCATGAGTAATAACTAAAATAGATTTTTCTTGTCTTTCCAAGAGCTCGCAAGCGAGAATAGAAAGGGTCGTATTATTACAGCTATTGAGTTGAATCTGATCGGATTTTTCTTTAATTAGCTTATTAATAAATTTTAAATTCTTTAGTTCTTTTCGCACAGTTCTCCAAGTTTATTTCGATCTAAATACCTTAAAATAAGCAGCCTTATTCTTACAAAGCAAAAGACTTAATTTTTAATCAAATACGAAGCAAGAATTTTTTCTAAGAAATTTATTGCTATATTTCTCCCATAAAATAAACACCAATAGCATTAATGACGCAAATAGTTCCATAATTTAGAATTAAAAATAAGCCTCTTTCGTGCGGTTATAATGAACTGGGTTTTGCTTAAAATGTCAATTTAATATTGCTTGCAACTGCATTATCAAAATCAAGAACTGAATCTTTTGGGAATAATAAATATGACATCATACAATTTTTTCGTAAAATCAAGATCTTTAATTGGAGATATGTGAAGATCTTTAAAATTTTACGGAAAAAAATTTTTTCCATTCTATTTATACTCATTCTTTTCATTGCCTATTTCAATAATGAACTCCCTAAAAATTATAACCGTATTCTTACAGATACAATTCAACTTGATTATGCAGATTCGCTTGTTTTAAGTCGTCTTAATTTTTTTAGAGATGTTTTTAATATGCAAGGAAGATCAAATTATGGAGTAAATACAAGTTCAAAAAATTACAATTTAATACAATCAAATGAAAAAAAAGAATCCATAAATGAGCAAATCTATGGTCTTGTGATAAAACCCATGGAAAAGTTTTATGTGAGGCATCAATTAGATTCAGGTAATTACAGTTTCTATTTTTTTAGTGGCGACACAAAAAAAAATATGAGTGCATCGCTTTTGATAAATGGGAAAAGAAAAAAAATTGTAAAAAATTATAAATACTACGAATTTATGGAGTATAAATCAGTATTTCACATTGATTCACTTCAGAATGTTTCATTTGAAATATATAATAATGGACAAGATAGCTTATCTTTTTCAAGCCCGTATCTTATGAAACGTGTTAACCGTAAAGCAAGGCGCTTATTTTGGATTGTAATTGATGCGCTTCGCAATGATATTATTAATGATTCCATGACTCTTGTTGCTCCATTTATGAATCATTTTGCAAAAAAATATGATTATTTTTCTCGGGTTCATGCACCTTCTAATGCAACGAGACAATCTACCTTATCATTTTTGACGGGTATTACATCTTCTCGCATTTCAAAAAAAGCATTTATGCGTACAAACAAAAATATACAGCTTGAACATAAACTGTATCAAAAATTTAAACCCATAAATGTAGCTCATAAGCTATCAAAACATGGTTTCTTATCGCTTTCATTTTTGAACAATATATTTTTTTCAAGCCCAAGTTTTGGCTACGATTTGGGTTTCCAATATCAATTTAACGTAAATTTAAATAGTCCCGATGAAGAACTTTTGTCCGAAGCAATGCTAAGTTACTTAAAATCACATCCCAGCTTTGATAGTTTTTTCTTTTTAAATACCAATACTTCGCATTCTAGATATCGCTCTACACTCCTTAATTATATAAAATCGTTTTTTTCGCTACCACTAAGTATTCCTGATTCACATTATTTATATTATGGCTCCGTAGCTACAGCAGATGAAATGTTTGAATATATTGTAACAGAATTAAAACGTGCAAAGATTTTTCATAATTCAAAAATCATTCTACACTCCGACCATGGTGATCATTTACGAACCGATCCTATCTTTTTTAGCAAATCAAACAAAAAGGGACGAAAAAGTTTACGACACGCGAACTACTTTGTCCCACAAGTCTCTTATGTACCACTTTTTCTTTCTGGCTTTACAATCAAGGAAAGACGTAATGAAACATTTTTTTTAACAGATTTATTACCTACCGTTTTAGATGAATTTAACATTCCGTACGCGGAAAGTGATTATGATTCCTATTCATTAAAAAGGCAACACCCTCATCGTGAATACAAATTAATGGGAAGTCAGATGTTTACGAACGTTTATGACTCTTTGTTTTATGATGGAACTCGAGACGAAGCATTCTATTTCGATAAAAAATACTACTATCAAAAAAGAGATCTATCACTGAGATTGATTGAATTTCGTCAAAAAGAGCAATACAAATACATTCAAAACGCCGTATCTTTAAAGAATTTTTTATTTGTTGACTCATCAATTGTTATTGATACAATACATCCAATATTTGCTCGGGAAAAACAATTTTATGTCTATAAATGCGATCGTTTTCCACTTCGCCTGGATCTACAAGACTATCCAAAAAGCCTCAAATTTCAGCGCTACATAAAAACGAAAGTACTTGTTATTAATCTGGCACTATTTTTAAGAAATCGCGTTGATAGAGTCCTCAATTTAAATACAAAAGATGCTTTTTATACAATATCCGAATTTAATGAAGAAATCAGAAAAAATCAGAAGAAATCAGTAAACATAGAAATAGAAAAGCAACTTAAATCATGGGGCTATATTCAATAGATGAGATATCAAAAAGTTTTTAAACATTCATTATTTTTTTCGCTATTTTTATGTTTCTCAAATTTTTTGTTTCTTCGTAATTTTAGCTTCATGGGTGTTCAGGATGATTTCGTCTCCAAGTTAATAAGAAATGAATTTCTTGGCCCAATTTTATTTCAACTTTCTAACATACTTGTATATTATATAGCGATTTCTGCGATATATGCAAGTCTTCTATTTCAATCTAGCTTCATACAAACGGTAAAAAAATTATACGTTGTACTATTTCTTTTACATTTCACACTTTTTCACAGTCGAGCCATACTTACACCCGCTCTTTTTGATGAAGCATCCAAAAGATATTTTTTAATACGTTATTATATGGAATTTCTAACAGATAATTTCTTTCCTTATTTTTTTACTTTTATCTTTATCCTTTTGGTGTTTATAATTATCCTCTTTTCTTCACGTCTAAAGCAAGTTCTCTTCTGTATCATTCTTTCAATCACTTTTCTTTTGCAATTCGATCTATCCGCAAACAAAAATCCTCAAAATCAGAAAACAAATGTTTTAATTTTAGCAGCTGATTCATTTCGAAAAAAAGATGCAAACTCGTTTCACATTTTTAAGCAATTAGACTCTTATGGAAAAGTACTAAGCCACGAAAAAATGTTTACGGCAATTCCACGTACATTTCCCTCTTGGTCTTCCATTTTAACTGGGAAATATCCCCAGAATCATTATATCTTCAATATGTTTCCGAATAAACGACAACAGGCAATGGAAACATCTCAGACATTAGCAGAAATTTTAAATAAAAGGAACTATAAAACAACGGTGATTAGCGATTTTGCTGGAGATATTTTCTCAAGAGGAAAATTTAAGTTTACGCATATAAAAACACCTTATTTTAATATTGAGACGATGATTAAACAAGGTTTGCTAGAGAGCCAAATTAATTTGTTCCCGTATTTATTTAACCCCATTGCCCATTTTATTTTTCCAGAAATAAAAGGTATTGCAAAATTACCACGAGCCAAACAGCTACGCGACGAAACAATTAACGAACTAAAAACAGATAAAGCATTCTTTATCACAACTTTCTTTTCCGATGCACACTTTCCTTATGCTGCAACTTATCCGTACTACAAGGTAAATAGCCCATATTCAGGTGCATTCAAATATTTAAAAAATCAACTTCTTACAAAGGAATCAACTTCAGCAAGTGATCGAAAACATATAAGAGAGTTATTTTTTGCTGCTGAACAGTCAATCAAAGATAGACTTGATGAAATTCTTGAATATTTAATAGAAACTAAATTGATAGAAAATACGATCATTCTTTTTTTCTCTGACCATGGTGAAAACCTTTTTGATTATGGAAATATTATTGGACATGGTGAACATTTGTATGATCAAACAACTCTAAATATTCCATTCTATCTTTTTGTACCAAATAAAATTTCTGCTAAAAAAGCGTTTAAGAAAAAGATTGCTTCTACCGTTGATATAATGCCAACAATTCTTCATTTATTAAATATTCAGTATGAAAAAAATATAGATGGTTCAAGTTTACTTGTTGATTCTGGAAATACGGTTTTTTCTGAAACTGGACTTTGGTTTACAGATACAAATGAAGAATTTTACCAAAGCGAACGAATTTTCTATCCAAGCGTGCTTCAGCTTTTAGAAATTGAATGGGAAAACGATGCTCAAGCAAGTTTGCGATCAGATTACCTTCCAATCACAGAAAAAGCAAAACATCGAATGCTAATAACTGATAGCATAATGCTTATGTACTTGCCAACTGATTCAGCTATTAAATGGAAAATATATCACAACGGAAATTGGGAAAGTCAAATTCTTCCAAAAAATCTTAAAAAAAAGTTCTTCAATCACTATTCCAAAAAGTTCACCATGGAAGATGATTACTTATACCTTAACGCGAGGTATTGGTAAAAAACATCAATTTTTTAAAACGATTTGTTTTAGATTTTTATCAAGGGGTAAATATTTTTCAGGTAAAAGCGATTCATCTGACTCAACGTGAATAATCATCCAATATTTCCACATTAAGCGATTTACCCGTTTCGAAGGACCTTCTGTTAAAAAAGCAAACATATTTGGATGTACCTTCAATGTAATTCGACGATCTTTTTTTGCAGCTCGGAGGCGTTTAATAAACCGTTCTATTCTCGAAAGAATAGTCTCTTTTGTAGGAATTAATCCGCTTCCCTTGCATCTTGGACAATTTTCCGTTACAGCATGAACCAAGCTTGGTCGAATACGTTGTCGAGTCATTTCAATAATACCAAATCGACTAACTTCCGTGATATTGTAAACCGCTTTATCTGGCCGAAATGCTTTAACTAACTCTTGATATAATTTTCTTTTATTATCGTTATTTATCATGTCAATAAAGTCAATTATTATCAAGCCTCCAATATCACGTAAACGAATTTGTCGAGCAATTTCATAAGCCGAGTCAACATTTATTTTCAGCGAGTTATCATCTTGATTCTTTTTTCCCATAAAGCGACCACTATTAATATCAATTGATGTGAAAGCTTCTGTATGTTCAATAAAGAGATAGCCTCCATTTCGCATCCAGACCTTTTTCTCAAGGCTTTTTTGAAGTTCTTTTTCAATATTAAAATAAACATCAAAAATAGGTAACTTACCTTTGTGATAAATTAATTTTTTAATTAAATCTGGTGCAACTTCTTTAATATAGTGCTTCAATATTCTATATTCTCTGCGAGAATCTACGACCACAGTATTTATATCATCTGAGAACAAATCACGCATTATGCTGTTGGTCATACCTGAATCTTGATAGACACAATATGGTGGTTGATTTTCTTTTGCATTTTTCTCAATTGAATCCCACTTTTTTAAAAGATTCTTAATATCCATTGCTAAAATTTGCTCTGATTTCCCCTCACACACTGTTCTAATAATAAGACCATGACCATCAGGCAATAATTCCTTTGCTAAATTTCGTAGTCTTCCGCGTTCTTGTCGATTCGATATTCTTTTGGAAATTCCAATATTGCGTTCATTCGGAATTAGAACAACAAAACGCCCTGGAATAGATATTTTAGTTGTAATACGGCAACCCTTATTTGCAATAGGTTCTTTAATTACCTGAACCAATATTTCGTCACCTGTTTTTACTTTATTTACAGCATTACTTGAGTATTTCTTTTTGTTTTTAACATCCCCAACCTCGTCGTCGCTTATAAAATCATCGTAACTATGCTCAAATTCTGAGAAATGCATAAAGCCATCATTGGTCATTCCAATATCTACAAACATGGCGTTCATACCTTTTGCAATTTTTCCTACGCTTCCTTTATAAATATCCCCAATCATCCGTTCATTGTCAGGTTGCTCTATAAATACATCGACTAATTTTTCATCTTCACACAACGCAATTCTAGTTTCTTCATTGGTTGAATTAATTATTATATCTCTTTTCAATTTTCCTTCATTTCTTATTTCACATTCATCGGATCAATATAGTATCCGTTTTTATACGCACATTGTTTCGTTTTTTTTACATTAATCGTAAGTGGATCAAATGGACTAATAGACAAAAGTATGTCTATTAGTTCATTTATTTTTAGGATTCGATTATCAACATTTATCAATTGAATTAATACTTCTTTTGAAAAAACAGCTATTTTATGTATAAATGGTGCTAATTCCAATTCAATATATCCATTCTTTGTCGAACGTATCAAATTCCTATTTTTTTTTGTCAGTTCCAGTTCAAGTTTTTTATCAAAAATAATACTTGGAAACGTTAATTTATATTCCATGAGGTTAATACATGACATCAAGGAACTACATTTGGAAGGAATTTCCTTTTCCTCAATGATTTTCAGTCCTCTAGGAAATAGTGGATTTAGAAGATTTGAAAAATGGATTGTACGTATCGACATTACTTCAATATCCAAGTACTCCGCTAAAAGTTCAACTCCAAGATTCGTTGGCGGTGAAAATGTAATTTTAGGAATAGGATGAAATGCCTTTGTCATACGCATCGGAATTTTTACACACTTCATATAATAAATAAGTATTTCCCTAATCTCTTGATATCTATAATAAATCAGATTCTTCGTGCAAGTAAATTTCAACCGATAGCGTCTCGAAATATCGTCTGACTGAGAAGCTCTTAATTTTGTTACCCTACCAAATTGTATTTCCTTTGAACCTAGAATAGCTGATGCTTGGTCCAAAGTCTTACTTAAGAAAATATTTAAATTTGGAATCGCTTTTTTAATTAGCTTTAAATCTAATTCTGCAGGCACAGATTCAATTTTATCCGCAATTTTTTTCGAAATTGTTTTTCGCTTTTTAGTACAAATTTTAATATCTATATCTTTGAAAACATTTGGAAAATTTTCTCCAATAGAAACAGCCGCAAAGAGTGGTGAAAAGATTTCATGACTGAAATGATTTAGATTAGTTGAATTGAGATCCGAAAAGCTTAATTTCATTTGCTTTAAATAAGTTCGCATTTTGTCTGCTTCCTCTGCCGTCGAACGAAAAGCAATTAATCGCGATAAGTAATCGGAGAAGGTTTCAAAATGCATAGAAACATTTTTTTTCTCTTCTATAAATTCCTTTATATTTTTTAGAATTGTAATATAGCAACCATAATCAATATACTCATCCCAAATAAAACACGACTTTGGACTCGGAGAAAAAATTGCTATATGCAAACTTATGTTAATTTTTTTATACATCTGAGTAAAGTCAAAAATACTCTGAATTTCTTTTTTAAACTCGCGCCAGTCTTCTTTCTCCTCAAGTGGATGTCCAATCCAGAAGTATAGATGAATATTTCGCCAGCCAGCAGAAAGCACTTTTTTTATTGTTGGAAAGATTTCCAAATAAGTTGATTTTATATTATCAATTTGTCTTAGTCGATTGCTAATTCCCAAGGGGAAGAGCGATATTTTGTTTTCGCCTGGAACATTATTAATAGCTAAGATTAATTGCTTTTGATTCGATTTATACAATTTTTCCCATGCCTCTAACTCTGAATTAAAAATATCAGAAGAAAAAGAATAATGAGCCGCATGCAAGTAAGTAAAAACATCTATATTTTCTTGAATTGCAACAATCGGATTGATAAATCTTGATAGTACTCCAAACCCCCTAAATAATCCAATATTTGAAATTTTTCCATTCATCGTTAGATTTTTTTTTAAATTTTCCATTGACTGAGAATTTTTTACAAGTGGCTTTATTTTAAATGAATCTTTCCCAATCAATATGCAATCGCATAAATTGGACAAAATTGGACTTATCACTGGCGAGTCTTGTATTAAAATATCAATTGACCTAACATTCAATACATTTAAAGTTGGAAGTAACAGTAACGTATTTTCTTGCTCCGAATATAGTATAAAATAATTTAATTCTGATAAAATTTTAGCATTGTCATTCGATCTTAAATTAATACTTGGATCACTTGGCAAAAGATCTAAATAATCTGTACCCGGAAGAAAGTAACGAAATGGTGTAAAAGACGTTTCTTCCGAAAATATTTGGTATAACGATTGAAATCCATACGAATATATAGAGCTTTCGTAAGAGCCGTTAAAAAAAAGGGCAAGTTCTGTTCCATTTTTCTCCCGACTATGTCCATTCTCTTCGATGGAAACGTAGCGGGAAGCGTTGGAGACATATTTTAGAATTTGTTTCATCAAAAATTTATAAATTGTAAAAAATGTTAATATAGATAGAATTTATCCCAGAGGCAATTTTGTAAAATAATTTTGCACTGTCAAACCATGAAAAATAATCTGTTAAAAATAAACACCTATTGCAAAATAAAATTCATTTAGCACATATGAACGACTTGAATTTTTGATATCAATATTATTGAATTGCTGTATTTTTGAACCAAAGCTCAATTCAAAACGATCGTAGTGGTAGGAAAAATTAAAATCCATTAAGAAAAAATTCATAAAATAATCAAAATTCTCTTCATGATATTTGACAAGTGTATAATCAAAACGTGAATTTACCGAAAAATATGGTGGTATAAACCACTTAAGATCGCCACCCATATTTAATCCAGTAAACGTTCGATCAATATCTTTTGTATCATCAACATTGTCAGCACCAATGCTGAAATAGCCTAAACCGATAAAAACTTGAGCGTAACTTCGCTCATCATTCAGAGCAAATAATAATCCAGGTGAGATACTAGTAAAGCTATATTCGATGGTTTCATTCTTACTTGAAAAAAAAAGTTTTTGATACTTAATATTCAGAGATATGCTTTCGTAAGCAAAAAGTAGATCAAGATCGGAAATATTAATGCTATCGCGTTTGTTGTAGCCGTAGGAATAACGAAGTCTTGCCATGTATGGCGATCCTGAATACGAATTAATAAAGGATGAACTCGAAAAAGGGTAATTCATATATAATTGCCTATCTTCGACCACTTTTTTGACTTTATCGAACTCTGGTATTTTTTCAAAGCGCCCATCGTAAACAGTAATAATAGCATTCCAAGGGATCTCATCATCCCCGTCAAATAAATAATCGTACTGGAATTGTTCTTCAGTATAAATACGGCTATGGCGCTGATTGCGTTTTTCTGGATTTAATTTCTTAGTTGTTTTATTTTTTTCCTTACGAATTTTATCGTAAGTGTCAATTTTTTCCTTTATTCGTTTCTTAATAATCCGCATTTTTGATTGCGGAAATAGAAACGAAAATAATATCAGAAGAAGAATAAATTTCATAACTCAAATGTATAGATGATATAACAAATTTTCAATGATACTTAATAATTTACATTATTTGAATGCGCTTCGTGTTTTTGAATATTTTTTCGAAAATTGAAAAAGAAAAGTAGCATTCGATCAATAAATGCTAACGTTTAATCAATATAATTTTTTAACGCAGAAATTGTATCAATCAGTAGATCAGGATTTTCTTTCTTTAAACGATTTTCTGAGTGGTAGCCACATGTAATAGCAGCCATTTTTACCCCTGCGTTACGCGCTGCGTTGATATCTTGTGGACCATCACCAACGATCAATGTCTCCTCCTGAAGCGCATTGTATTTCTTATATAATGCTTTTACACCTTTTTTTTCTGGTTTTAAAACACCAAAAGTATCATTTCCACAAACTTCATCAAAATATTTCGTAAGACCTACAAAATGAATAATTTCCTTACAAAAAGCGACAGGTCTATTTGAGAGAACCACTTTTTTTTGAGATGAAAAATAATTTAAAATATCTTCAACATCTTCATATGTTTTAACATTCTTTGTTAAATTTTCTCCATAAACTGCTAGATAATCATCATAAACTTTATCGTGATGTTCTAAACCAATTTTGTTTAAACATCTCTTTATTAGATATAGGTCTCCACTACCAATAAAAGACCATATTTTTTCCTCATTAATTTCTGATAAACCATTTGCCTTGAGAGCCGTATTAACTGAGTTTGAAATATCTTTTCGCGTGTCAACAAGCGTCCCATCTAAATCAAAAATAAAAAGCTTTGTATTAAATAAAGCCATCCGGACCTCTTTTCAAAGAGGTTAATATACACTAATTTTGAAAAATATCAAAATTGAATCAAATATGGACTTTTATTGTATTTTAGGGCTTTTTTTTGTATAATTGTCGATCCAATTCAATGGTAATTCGTGAAAAAATCACTTATTGGTCTATCGCAAATAGAATTAGAATCTATTTTTGAAACACTTGCTGAAAAAAAATATAGGGCAAGACAATTAATTCAATGTTTGTATACTGAGAAACTTGAAATAATTCATAAAATGCATTGTTTTTCACTGGCATTACGAACAAAATTGGCGCAAAAATATTGCCTCCATTCAATCAAATTGGAGGAATCATCACAACATGGCGAAACAATTAAGTACTTATTTCGCCTTCAAGATGGCCACTTTGTTGAGTCGGTTTTAATTAATAATAATAAGCGAGTAACAATTTGTATTTCGTCACAAGTCGGGTGTGCTGTTAATTGCCTATTTTGTGCAAGTGGAAAGATGGGTTTCAAACGCAATTTAACTGTAACAGAGATTGTTGAGCAGGTATTATTTCTTTCGAAACAAAATACAAATCGAATTAGTAATATTGTTTTTATGGGCATGGGAGAACCCTTTCTTAACTATGACAATGTTATTTCTGCCGCAAATATCTTTCATAGCGACTCTTTTTTTGGTATAAGCTCGAAACGAATAACCATTTCAACATCTGGTATTATTCCACGTATATATCAATTTAGTGATGAGAAACATCCATTTCGTTTAGCAATTTCATTAAACAATCCGGATCAGTTGAAACGTGAAAAATTAATGCCCATTACCAAAAAATATACAGTAAAGAGTCTTATTGAAGCCGCTGATTACTATACAAAAAAGTGTAAGAAAAAAATTACGTTTGAATATGTTATGATTAAAAATTACAATATTAAAAAAAGTGATGCAAAGCTCATTCGATCATTAACTCATTCCATCAATTGCAAAATCAATCTTATACCTTGTAATTCAATTGATACGCAGTATTCGCGACCAAATTCGGAAGAAGCTGAACGCTTTAAAAGGTGGATAGAAGTTGCAAAACCAGCATTTATTCGAAAAACAAAAGGTCGTGCAATTGAAGCAGCTTGTGGTATGTTGCATAATAAATTTATGAACCAAGATACGAATATCTTAGGAGCAATAAGTTAATGAGATTAATTATGCTAGGTGCACCTGGTGTTGGCAAAGGAACACAATCGAAACTGCTCTGTAAAAGATACAATATTCCGCAAATATCAACGGGAGACATACTGAGAGCTTCAAAAACTGAAAATACAAAATTAGGTCTTCGTGTTAAGAAAATTATGGCTGTTGGAAAGTTGGTTTCAGATAGTATCGTGAATGAATTGGTAAAAGATAAGTTACAAAGCGATGATTGCAAAAATGGATTTATATTGGATGGATATCCGAGAACGGCGAAACAAGCAGAAACGTTAGATCAACTTTTAATCAAATTAGACTTCAGTGATTTACGTGTTATCAATATTTATGTTCCAAGTGAGCAGTTGGTTCAACGACTTATTAATCGGCGAAAATGCAGGGACTGTGGTACCGACTTTAATCTCTTGCAAGAAGATATCCCAGAAGATGGAACATGCCCTAATTGTGGTTCCTACAATATCCAAATTCGCTCAGACGATAAAGAAAATACAGTGCGTGATCGTCAAAAAACCTATGAGGCTATGACAGAACCACTCATAAATTACTATGATGATAAGGGCATATTGTATTCTTTTGATGGATTAAAAGATATACACGATGTTTTTTTAGATATTGATCAAGTAATAAACAGATAAAACGTGATAGTTCACATTTCAAAAATTTCTTCGTCGCTACATAACTTCTACGTCAGACTTTGATATTTCATCTTTACTTATTTCAACAGAAATCAACTCATCAATTTCCTCTAAGGCGGATCGTATCAAGATTCTGCGATCATGATAGTTTACAAATGCAGATTTAAAACCATTAATTAATATCGCCCTTATATCAATGAGATTAAAGTTATATTTTTTCGATGCAAGAACAAATTCATTTGTCATTGTTGTATTACTAATTAAACGATTATCCGTGTTTAGAGTTACGCGAATACCATAGTCATAATAAAAACGTAAAGGATGAGACTCGAAATTTTTTGCCGCTTTTGTTTGGATATTACTTGTTAGACATATTTCCAATGGAATTCTCTGATCGTTAATATAATTTAATAGGTCACCATCTTCTTTTAAACGGGTTCCGTGACCAACACGATGAGCTCCACAATAATGTACTGCTTGATGAATAGAGTCTGGACCATATGCCTCACCTGCATGAAGTGTACAGTTAATATTATTTTTTAATATTAAGGCAAAAGCTTTTTGATGATCTTTTGCAGGAAAATTTTCTTCTGCCCCCGCTAAATCAAAGCCAATTACGCCACGACCTTTATATGCACAAGTTAATTCAGCCAGTAGCATTGATGTTTCTGGATTAATATTTCGAATTCCGCACAAAATTACACCTGCCCGAATATTATAAATCCGCTCCCCCTCTTTCAATCCTTCAAGAACTGATTCCACAATATCTGTAAGTGCCATACCTGTCCTAGTATGTAAAATTGGACTGTAGCGAACCTCAATATAGCGAATATTTTCTTTTGCACAGTCTTCTGCCAATTCAAACGCTGTTCGTTTTAAGGCATTATATGTCTGCATGACTGAAAGTGTCACATCGAAACCTTTTAAATAATCTACTAATGATTTACAGTTAAATCCGGCCTGTAAATATTTTGCTAAGTCTTTTTCATTACTTTTCGGTAATTTTATATTTTGCTCTTTAGCCAACTCTATAATTGTTGAAACTCTAAGGCTTCCATCAAGATGGAGATGGAGATCAGTTTTAGGTAATTTATGTGCTAATTCTCTGCTTAATAACATGTTATTTTTCTTCATGATATAAAAAAGCCCCAATTAAATTGGAGCTCTTTTAATTTTTATTTCTTAATGAATCGGAAACAATCATTCCACTCGAATTAATCATCTCATTGACTTTCTGTGCAAGTGAATCTTTACTTTGCATCTTTCGAACGTATCGCGCTGCATAAAGATGTTCCATTGCATCGCTTAATTCGATATCAAATGAATCCTGAACATTTTCAATTTTAAAAAAAGCACGTTTATGATATTCAAGATTTTCATATTTTTCATTTCCTAACAAAAGTTTGTATAAACGACGTGCTTCTTTGTAATGCCAAATTTTAGCGCTATTTAGTGCCGCATAATACTCCGCTGCCGATTGAGTTTCGATGTCTTCATCCAAATCAAAAGTAAAACATTTTTTGTAATACCCTATCGCCTTCTTTATCATAACTGAATCTAAATTGTTGTTAACAACAATTTTTGCACGATTCTCATAACTTTTTCCCATTTGATAATAAAAATTTATAATTTTATCAATGGCATTAACAGAATCATTTGGAAAAATCTTTGCGTATTCTAATATCTGACGCTCATACCGACCTTCTGATCCGTATAAATCAATATAGTTTAATTTTAAATTCTCTTCAAAATAGCTAGGTGACTTTGCTCTAATCCAATCATAGGCTTTCCGAAGATCCGAATATCTCTTTTCTTTCAAAAGAGTCTTCTCATGTTTCATAACATCTGCAACAGTCATGTCGTCGTTCGTATAGTCAATTTTTCCTAATTCGATAGAACCTGAACATGCAAGGCAAAGTATAATAATTATCAATAAAACCAATTTCATTTTCAAACCTCTTTATAAGTCTGTAAAAATATATAGAATATATCCTTTTATTTCAATATTTCCTTTTAAATATTAAAATTATATGATACTTGGACATTCATCTCCAAAATATATGCCTTTGTAGCAGGCTTTTCTGGACAATAAGATAGCCGATACTGAAAAATAAAATCTTACAGATATTCAATAATTTTTATTCCGCGGGAATTTAACTTCCAAGTGCAATTTTTTAGTATTTTGAAGAAATATTATTAAAAGGGTTAATAACTGATGGAATTGTAAGAAAAAAAAGAAGGCCAAGCATGTCATATAGTGAGCTTATGACAATATTAATTACTTTTCAGACAGTATTGTCGGCTTCTTTAATAATCACCTGAATGGGCTTATAGCTGACTCCTTCCAACCTAAAAGATATTCAGTAATATGGATATATGTCAAGATAAATCAACTCTTATTAATTTATTAAAGAAAACAGTTATCCCGGAGTCAGATTAAAGATAGATAATTTTCGGAGAGCGCAAGCACCAATAAATTAGGCGCTACATTATAAAATAGGGAAATCTCTACCGCGTAGAGCACAATTTTGAGAGGTTCTCAGCTATTTTTCACCTTAAAAGCAATAGAAGCCATCTTTTCGATGGCTTCTCCTTAGGATGTATATGAAAATATATTTCTTCGTTTTGAGAAAATTCTCTATTTAAGTATCACAACTCTTTGAGCTCGTCGGTCTCTTCTTTCTCCATTTACGGGATTGACTTCAACGTATATAAAATATACTCCATTAGCTACCTGAGTTCCCGCTTCGTTTTTCATCTCCCAGCGAATTATATTATTGCCTCCGAAACTCATTTTTCCTGATTCTGTTTTAAGTAACTGACCTAACATGTCATAGACCGCATATTTTACGTTTGATTCCGAGTTTATATTGACTTTTATATTTACCTGCTTATTAAACGGATTCGGATATACATTTCCTATGACTCGTCCGCCTCGTGTTATCGTAAATTCCTCATCAAGCAGATAGGTTTTTCCGGATTTTGAACGTTCCATCAACGAATAAACGTATTCCACTCCCAGTTCAGTTGTTTTATCTACAAAACTATGATCAGCTCCGTCACGATTTCCCGGATTGCCCAAAACTATTTTTCTTACCGTATCAACTTTTCCAGTTCTTACATTTTTTCTCAAGACGTATAAAAGGCTTTTCGACGGTTCAGACGTTGTTTTGACGATTACTTTGACTCCATCTGCGGTTAGACCACCAGATTGAAACTTCGATACTGTTACAGGTACAAATTTCGCAATTGTAAAGACATTTCCTCGTAAGACTGTCTCTGCGTAAACAACTTTTGTTTTCATCCCTGCTGTAGATGCAACCGTAACACTATTCTCAGCTAATTCAAGCTCAATTTTCTTATCTTCTGATGCGTTTCCATTTAAAGTCAATAAGACAAGATAGTTTCTGCTTTTACCTGCTTTAATCGTATCTATGACCTTGTCACTAAAACGAATTTTATCTGCTGTAAAAACTTTTGTGCGACTGAGTATATCCTCGTTTGCATCGTTTTTACCATTTCCATTCGCATCATATATCAGCACTGCCTCACTCGCGGATCTTGAAAAGTTTAAATCACCTTTATTACGAAGAACAACACTCTTCAATGAAATCATTCCTGCATCATTTGAACTCAAGTTGAACTGATATACTCCTTGAGAAACAACATCATTTTTGATTGTTGCTGCCTGTGGTAAATTTGTTCCAAGGCTTACTGTCAACATGCCTTCCACTCTCTCCACAAGAACTTCAACACTATCCCGAGTTCCATAATTACTTGTCACAAATACTTGCTGTTTTCCAGATGTTTTAAATGTCACCGCATTTTTAAATACGTATTTTCCAACTTCTTTTGAAAAATCATAAAGTGGCGGTACGCTTGCATTC
>JAUTBQ010089979.1:0-16255 GCA_032361185.1 Lepetodrilus ovalis
CATCAAAGACAATATAATTATTAGTCAGGACAAATAATTATTATAAAATATTAAATTTATTATAAATATCAAGTGTTTGGGACTTAGTATACCAGTAAATAACAACTTTTGGATACCAAATCAAACGTAAATAGTCTCAGACAGACATTTGTTTGGCCATCATTTAGGCCAATCAACCGTGATAGTATGCCTTTAATTTCCATCCCTGCATTTATATTACAAAAGCCAAAACTGTATAAATACATATACAAAGAAGGATAAAAATAGAAAATGTAACCCATTTTAAGTAAGGGTTCTGGGTCATCCAACAATGTACCTGCTCTTATAGTCACATACAAAAAATGTTTGACTGAAGTTCAGGTATATTGACTAATGACCAATATCCTTACTCTACTAAACTATACTCAACAAAATTAATTAAGGGTCAGTAGCCCTTATGGACATAATAATAAGCTGCATAGTAATCTAGCAATGAAGAATTTCCAAACAATTACAGGTTCCAAATATTCTTCAAGAACTTGAAGACACATTTGAAGAACAATGGCACCATCTTTTGGTAGAAACATTCCCACAACATATCTACCAAAATTTATTTTGTTGACTATATATCCTAATGTGTAAGCTGAGATACCATGAATGAATAATTACACCCAATATGAATACGAAAACCTCAAATAAGTGACTGCCACAATCATTAAAATAACAAATGAAATATCTCATTAATCATAAAGTAATGGTAACAAATCGCTTGGCTACTGGACACACTATACAACACAAGATATACATTGGATTAATCAGTAATCAATTTCAGCCAATTCAGTGTACATGGACAATCAAATAATCCTGCATACTTTATCGATGTTTATAGACATGGTAGATGGAGATCTCGCTTGGACATTGAATATTAATGAGAATAAGAGCAACACAAACATCATGAACATGCAAGCTTGCTATTAGCAACGTTGTAAATATTGAGATATTGCTGTACTTAAACAAAAAATGCATAGAATAATCCATTCCAGTGCGATATTAATATTTATATATTTAATTATTCAGTAGCAACTTCTTTAGATGTTGTCAAACTGTCCGAGTTTGAATATCACTATTATCAGAAAACAATCCAAAACATATTTATATAGAATAACGCATTTTCAGCATGTTGAGAGGACAAAAAAAAATCGTAATGATCATTTATCGATGATTATCGTATTTTGAGCATTAGACATTGGTTTCTGGATCCAGATGAAATAAAACTTCCAGACAATCATCACTGAACCTCAACCGCAAGACATCTTTGAGCTCAACTGGAAGTGTAATGTTCAACTGATTGCCAAAGACCAGTGATTGAATCATCTAAGATCAATCATATTTTCAAGATCTGTTTGCCAGCAATCTCAGTATTGTGATGATGCTTGGAGTTAATGCTTCTGTTGTCCCTCAGATCTGTGTGTATTCCAAGCTACATAGATAATAGTACTAATCAGTATTGACATGGTGGAATTGGTTCAGCAATACAGCACAATTAAATCTACAGTATATTACAGAGTACCGTACACAATATTGAAGGTGGAACATCAAAGCTTTATTTCCAGAATATCTTTTACTTGCTTAGGAAGAAATGTGAGAAAAAAAATAGCGCCCCCTCGATATAACACGGTCCGATGCACCGTAGATTTTGATATAACGCGGGGTAAGACGTGGATCCCATTTTTATTTTCGTTTCTTCCCTGTAATATTGTATAAGGCAGGTATTATAATGCAGGGATTATGTCATGGACCCCAGTGTTATATCGAGGGGATACTGTACAGCATTATGGTATGTCATAAATGTATTTTTATTATTATTTCTTTTGTGAGACAGTAATGGCGTTTATAGTCGCTTTCTAGAATCTTTCACTAACATCATGACTTGTCAGTTTAGGGCAGGAAGAAACCCACAACATCCGTAGCACTGAATGTTGAAGAAAACCTGTGAGCACTGGCTGGTACTGACAGACCAAGGATGATAACTGTAGTACCACTCTACAGACAGTGCATCCTATCAATATCGCGTCAGAAATATAACTTCTGTGAAATTGATGCCGTGGGGCGGGATTTGAACTCAGTACCATTTGCTCCGAAGTCCAACGTTCTACCACTGCGCTACATCCCGCCCGCTAGACAAAGGCATTATCCGCCGGCGATTATAATCGCGGTCGGGCCCCACGTCGGCATGCTATCTGGGTTTTTGTATAAAATACACTTACTATATTACCTTATGACACATTCGCCGCAGTAAGGCCTGAGGGATTTCAATATTAATATGCTTAATTCAAATTGTAAAACGTTTCTGGCGACTCTATCAGAAGTAATATTAAGTGAATACAAGTATTGCTTTCTTTCAATGTTTCACGCGATTAATCTTTGATGAAAAATGGCGTAGACGGCATAATTATTTATACATGTCTATTTTTAAGTGCTTGGGAAATTATTACTCTCATAATTTGAGTGACTATTTAACTTCATTTGAATGCTATAGAACTGTAGTTAACATCCTTCTAGGATGCCTTTCAGCATACATTCTTAAAGCTTTCTCAATATCAAGTGTTATAACCAAACAATAATACAAAATATATGTTTATTAAACAAAATACTCCAATTCTAGGATCCGCCCTTGGTTCAGGGCAAAACTGTTACATTTTACGCTATACAAGCCTACCTAGGGGAAGACCATATATCTATTTGGTAGCCCAGTTAGGAACTTGAATACACCTTAATTACAGTCCTATTTCCCCATGCTCTCTTGACAGCGATAACACATCAGTATAATGTATTATACGCTGTCACACTACGAGGGGCTTCGTGTGTTCAACATTATAAGCAATTTGATTGATTCGATTTTTATTAGCTGATGGGTGCAGGTCCAAAACGGCATCATCCAAAACGGCGGACGATATTGACGAATCAAATTGCTTATAATGTTGAACGCACGAAACCCCTCGTAGTGTGACAGCGTATAACACAGATTGATGTGTTATCGCTCTCAGGAGAGCATGCATTTTCCTAACTGAACAATGATCCTCCAATGTACAATACCGTTGACCACATTAAGGCTTCATGGATGTTTTTATCTTTATTTATTTTTATCAGATTTCCTATAACCACAATGAGTAAGGCCAGGTTCGATATCTACGTTAAAGCTGGGAGCGACGGGAAAAGCCTCGGCGATTGCCCCTTCTCACAGCGAGTCAACATGTACGCGCATCTGAAAATCCCAACCGACGAATTCAAGATAATCCCCATCGACATCCTCAACAAACCAGACGACTTCTTGAAGCTCAACCCGGAGGGAAAGGTTCCAGTTCTAGTGGACAACGCCACGGACACGGTCAAGTCGGACTCCGGAGAGATCACCGCCTACATCAACACCGTCTATTCGTCCCCGGACCTCCAGCAAGACTACGCGGGGCCAGCGGTGACAGCAGCTGGAGGGTTCTTTGGGAAACTGGCAGCCTTCCTGAAGAGCTCTTCACCGGAGTCGCTGCCCGCGCTGAAGGAGGAGCTCGAGAAGGAGCTGAAGAGGTTGAATGAGTATTTGAAATGTCCGGAATGTCCGGGGAGGTTTCTCGTTGACGACGGCGTCTGCGAGATGGATTGCGCCGTCCTGCCCAAACTACGACACGTCCACGTGGCAGGGGGACACTACAGGGGTTTCCAGATCCCCAGTGATTGCACCGCGTTGTTGAAGTACATCCGGAACGGACAGGAAACGGATGTGTTCAAGAAGACGTGTCCACCGGACCAGGAGTATATAGCCGGATGGGCGAGGCACAACATTACCGTGATGAAAGTCTGAACGTTTATTTTGCTGTCAAAATTAAGAACTCTACCTCAGAATTAGTCCAGAAATCCAGACGTCTATCGCTCCATATGCATTACGCTATATCGAATTTGTAATATCCATATAGGTCTAGTGGATAGCAGAAGCATTATGGAGACGAAGCTACTTTGTCTACCTCAGAATATGCATTAGGGCTGCTGTAGATGCTGTCATGAAGATCTGCCATCCCGATTAGAAGAGAAGTAGCTTATAAATAAATAAAGTCCAGTATTTATACGATACGTTGATTGGTTTTAATGAGTTACTTGTTTTACCTTTGTCACAGCTAATTACGTAAAATGTAGATTATATTTTTGTATTTATTTGATTAATTTATGTATATATTTATTTTATTTTGGGGATTAGTACTATGATATGCTGAATAGCACAATAAGTCAGTAGCGGTTAGGATTAGAGCTGCTTTCAAGATTATTTCACTTATATCACGGCTTGTTAGTTTAATTTCATTGAATATAGTATCCGAAACTGACGGACAGATATTTGGACATTGTTGTGTACCAAGAGAATGACCCCCAAAAAACTAGAACAGAACCAGAACAGAACCTTTATTTACACTCAGATCGAGAACCTCGGCATATGAGGTACACATAATTATAACAAAATCAACACCAATTTCTTGCTCCTAAAAAGAAAACGTAAGGTAAGGATAGTTTGTCTAGAAAGGTAATAGCGGGATATACTTTTTTCTTGCATATGAAAAATATTGACATTTAAATTAGATTGGTTTAGGGTATGAAAAACTTGCAACATCCGTAGTCCTGAATATTGCAGTACACCTACGAGCACCGGCTGGTACTGACAGACCAAAGTTATGAACTAATAGCAAGATGCTTGCAATAATAGTAGATGGACATTCTGTTTACTCACTATTACTGCATTTTGTTAACAAAATGTTACGATATCTGTCATGTTTGGATATTATTAAGATTTCAAGTTGTTACGCACAGTATGGCCGATACCTTAGTCAGTTGTTCCCCGAATAAAACAATATCAAAGTCGTGTGTCCTAGGTTATTGTTGAGACAGTACAAATGCATTTGTATCCATTTATTAATAACGTAGTCGCTATGTAAAGTGCTGTTCTCACTGATGACATTTATAATTTTATGAGAGGTTCAAAGACCTAGTTATGGACGCACTGTCGGTCATACTTTAACACACACATGCACACACACACGCGCGCGCGCACACACACAAACAAACACAAACACAAACACACACACACACACACACACACACACACACACACACAAAATAATGTTAGAAGTTTGAAATGACAGCATGGAATCCAATTGACCATCAGCTGCTTTGTGAATACGGTCCCTTGGAGTTAACTGGAAGATGTACTGCCCGAAATATGTTACTTGTTAATTAACGTTAGACGGATAAAGTGCTCGTGATGAGTATATATATATAGCGGTGATTACATATCTACTGATAACTCGATAACGTTGATACATAACGGCCTTCAAGTCCATGCAATGCATACGGATTGCATACGAGTAATAGTTGGTACATGACATAATCAAATCATCTATGTGTCTTAGCATCCATATGGTTTTAACATACGATAGTATTCATACGTACAAAGGCCAACTCTGTACATGTGGAAAGTATTGTTAGTTCTATAGTACTGTTACATGTGTAGTTGTATACTACCACGAGACGCGTCGCAAACGTATGAAAATGTATGCGCGTGTGGAAAATAGTTCCCATATCTAAACATTCCAAGAAACAGACTGACTGAGATAACCATCACTGTGATTGTTACACATCATGACTTATGAAACTGACAGTATGTTATCACTGTTTTGAGGAGTATAGATAACCGATAGACTAAACAACTGTCACGTAGGCCTATGAACGTAGGAGGATTCGTAATTCCGTCGGGCGTTCATTGCGGGAAGGGAGGTAACTCGATTAAAGCAGAACGTTCCTTACTGTTCAACTAAAACTATACACCACACAGTGGACTAAGTTAACTACTTACTAGTTATCTTCCAGGAATAATGCTACCCATAGAGCATAGGCACACAGATAGCTTCCCGTGTATCCATACCTCCGCGTTATCTAGATCTACAGTGCCAAATCACCAAATTGTCGTAACGCTATAAGCTTTCACGCCTGCGAAGGGGCCGATCTCGTGAAATATCGCAGAGTCAACGTAACAATTTAACGCATTTATTACTTCACGCTAAACGTAATCCAAAGATCAAACAGTGATCGGGTTGTGGATAATTTCATGAGGAAGATTACCTACGTTAAGCTTGTGTATGTAAACAAGAGCTATTGACACAACCACCCATGACATAACCAGATCCCCGTGATCACGGATATTGCACTGGTACTTGAATTGTATCGGTATTCGTTGAAGCATTGTTCACACGTTAGGTAGATTAATCTAGCACCTCAATAGTCACGTAGTCCCATGAACGTAGTAGGATTCGTATTCAATCAGGCATTCATAGTACTCTAATGTGTTGTATTAGATACAGATATAAACCTCATGTGGAGGTTTTGTCAAATGCATAAGTATTATATTCAGTAGCATTTTGGTTATCTTCATTGCGCTCTGAGTTTTTAAAATGCATTCTGATATAATTCTATATATATACGACTAGTGGAACTCCGTTGAAAACCACTGTAAATGTCCAAGAAGAGCATATTGATAGATGTCTCAAACGATAGAAAGAAACAAATATATTCAAAGTTCGATTTATTCAGCATGATTAGGATATTTAAACAAAATTACGGAATATTACAGAACTATCGGAAAAAATACCAAATATCGAAGTTTAGACTACAATAACATGTGAAACAGCACCTTTGTAAACTGCGGTGTATGCACTTTATGGTTGTGATTGTATGCATTTAAACTCCCAACTACGTACAATAATACACCCAAGAAATATATTTATATCAATGCAAAAAGTATTGAACACGTTGTAAAGGAAAATTTACTGAATTAAATATCAGGCCCTAAAATTGAGTTTGAGCATGAAATTGAGTTGTGACTAGATATACGTACACATGTTTAAGAAAACAACATTGACTTTCAATTCGTTATTTGCCTTTAACTTTACAGTTACTCATCACATAGAGCCAGTGTTGGTGATTGCCATTCATTTATTGATAGCATTATAGTACTATAGCATTACGTAAAGCAATACTTCAATAAATATAGCATTACTCGTAATATTTACTTTGAATAATAATTCATTCAAATATCATATGAACAAGCCTCACTAAATCAGTTTCTTTTCTAACAGTGCTCGGGATTCGTTGTATGTCTGGTAAACTTTAAGTTGAAACATAAACGTCTGTACAATATAAAGAAGAAGTGTAACTTACTGTAAAGGTAGTACAGATGTTGACGTGTGTAGTATTCCTCGGAGGGCGTGTATGCCGCCGCCATCTCCGGACGAAACTTGCTAAATGTGGCGAGCTGGTAATAACAAGAACTCGCTCCTAACTACGAGAGCAGCCCAGGAAGAACATATATACATCGTAGACGAAAGGCGGGAAAACGCAGACGAGGGGTAAAATTGCGAGGTCGTGATGACGCCTTTACCTGCTGTGGTGTTACCTGAAAACCGTTAGACACCGGAAGAAAATTTCAGAGGCCACAGCGTGGTTAATTTCCCGTGGTTAGAGGCAGATTATCTAACGTGTGGTTTTACAGTGGGTTTAAAAGAAGAAGAAGTACAAGACTACGTTTAAAAGAAGAGGAAAAAGAAGAAGAAGAGGAGGAGGGGGAGGAGGAGGAGAAAGAAGATTAAATATCAGAATACCAAAAATATTTAAAAGAAGAGGTAGACGAAGAGGAAGAAGAAGAAGAAGAAGAAGAAGAAGAGGAGGAGGAGGATGATTAAGGGAAAGAAGTAGTAGTATAAAAACACAACAAGTGTTTAAAAGAAGAAGAGGTATAAGAAAAGGAATAGGAGGAAGAAGAAGAGGAAGAAGAAGAAAAAGAAGAAGAAGAAGAAATTGTTTTATTATTTTTAGCTCCATCCACTGTGTGAATTTATGTTTCATAGCAGCTAATTAGCCAGTTCATATCTATCTAGATATAATATAATTATTCATTGTGTGATTTTCCATCATGGTTCATCTCAAAGTTACCATAGTAATGCTTTGTCAACTCCGATAATGCAGACTATGATTTGGTCACCAGCATATCTTTTGATCTATCGTTGTGATAGTGTGTCTTTAATACGAGGTAAGATCTCCAGAATTGATGGTTTGTGTCTGAGTTTCGCTCACAGACTGACGGCCATTGGCCTCGCCCTCGAGAACACTTGAAGGTTCCCGTCTGCATGTATCAAGCAGGGAAATCCATAGCCTCATCCCGCCATCACAGCGAGTTCAATGAACGGAAATGGATTACCGGATCATGATGGCTGCAATACTTAGGTCAAATCTAGACTACTGTTAGGTGGTATCACATTAACTTGGGGCACATTGGTAATCACCAAATCACATGGGGTGGCATACGGGTATATTGTATGTACTTGGCGCTTAGTGTACAGCTACCAAGAATTATATATGTATGGACATAAATACTTTTGGAAAATTGGTTTTGTCATCTGGGGACTATACAGAACAGGGTATCGGCAAAGAGAGCTACCAGTCTCTTAGTGGATAAGAGAGCTTATTTCTTTTTTCTCTATCTCTATCTCTCTCTCTCTCTCTCTCTCCCTCTCTCTCTCTCTCTCTCTCTCTCTCTCTCTCTCACACACACACACACACACACACACCTTCTCCCTATCTCGTTGCCTCTATATCGCTTTCTATCGGTCTCTCTCTTCTCTCTCCAATCTCTCCGTGTCTCTGTATGTCTGTCTGTCTGTGTGTGTCTCTCTCTCTCTCTCTCTCTCTCTCTATCTCTCTCTCTCTCACTCTCACTCTCTCTCTCTCACTCTCTCTCACTCTCACACACACACACACACACACACACACACCTACTTGACGTTGCCGTGTCTCGCTGCCCAGTGTAAGGGCGTCTCCTCTAGTTCATTCTTGCTCTGCATTTGAGCATTATTCTTCAGCAGTATCTGAATAGGAAAACAGGAAAGTTGATATTACATATGTTGACGTCCGACTGGTGCTAGTAGGAAACACAGATGGTGTGTATTTGTAGGAGATGGTGTGGGAGAAGAATAGATCAAACATCAACGCTATCGATGGCGTGGACATGTACTGAAGATAAAACCAGACCGGACTACAAGAGTAGCCTTATGATAGACACGACCCGGGGAAAGTAAAAAGGAAGGTAAAATACAACCTGGGTATCCTTTCACGAAGCTCTCTTATCCACTATGAAACCATAGCCCTCTTTTAGAAGTGCACTAGCTATCGGCAAAGAGAGCGCTACGGTCTCAGTGAATAAGAGAGCTTCGTGATAGGATACCCTGGTGGGGAATGTCAATGTCGGAACTGACAGAGATGGGTTTAACATGGAGTGAAGCCCGGGGTATCGTACAGGACTGGGTATCCTTTCACAAAGCTCTCGTATCTACAAAGATACTGGTAGCGCTCTCTTAACAGTGTACGAGCTATCGGCAAAGAGAGTGCTACCAGTATCTTAGTGGATAAGAAAGCTTCGTGAAAGGATACCCAGATCCAGATGGAGAAATATGGTATTTTTGTCACGAGGGGAATGAAGTAGATTAAGTAAGACAAGTAAGTAGAACAAGAAGATGAAGAGGGAAAAGAAAAAGAAGCAGATGATGGTGGTGGTGGTGATGATGATGATGAGTCCAGAAATCCAGACATCTATCGCTCCATATGCATATAGCGGATAGCAGAAGCATTATGGAGACGAAGCTACTTTGTCTAATGATGATGATGAAAAATACTACGACAATAAGTTGTCATAAACCAGCATATTATGTGTATCCGGAAGGAGCAAAACAAATTGATATTTTCCGCCGGTGAGACGAGTCTGTAGCTTACCTTGACGACCTGCACGTGTTTCTTCTTTGCTGCCAGATGCAGTGGCGTGTTTCCATTCCTGTCTCCCCAGTCTACCATAGCGCGAGCGTTCTGCAGCTCTAACAGCCTCTACAACACCGAGACCATTCCAGGCTTTAACTCTAGCCAGCAGTAGACTGAATTAAGTGAGCTCTGAGAGCTTTCACTATAGCGAGGTATTTTATGTAGCAGAGCAGCTAATATTGACAGCGCGCTAGTGTGTTACACACCTCGCAGGCATCATAGCTGCGCAGTACATCGTCCCCTTTGACACTAAAGTGCAGCCAATATGATTACATGATCTCTGCGAGGCATCTCTGCGAGCTGAAATTATAATGTGCCACGGCATGATGATCTCTGCGCGACATTTGATTGCTACATGGCTGGCCGGAATGATTTCCATAATCAAACATTACAGTTTTAGGTGAGTTACACACTAGCGCGCAGTCATTAAACATCTAACAAGCGTCAAACCTCGCCGAAACATTGTTCCATAGTCTGCTACGGGCTGTATACTGTATGTCTTTAGTTTTGCATGTACTCTCGGACTATAGTTTTGCATGTACTCTCGGACTTAATGATGCCAGTCTGGGATCTACTGCTGTATGTGGCTGTGCCAACATGTAATCCATTTGTAACGGTGTCACCTTGACCTCAGTCGTGTGTCACCTTGACCTCAGTCGTGTGTTACTTTGGACTTGGCCCTGTATCTAGCGGTACGCGGCGGTGTCACTGACCTCTAAAACTAGTAAGTTCCCCTCCTCTGCGGCTACGTACACCGCAGTCTTCTGCTTAAGGTTAGACGTAACGATATCCGCTCCCTTCTTGATCAGCAACCCAGTCATGTCCACGTGACCAAACATGGCGGCTATCATTAGCGGAGAGTCGTGATCTCGATCCAGATACTCGATGTCAGCCCCTCTGAAAGCATAGCCAGACTTCATCGATATAGAAGTTCACGGTAGTTCATTACTGTTAACCATTCTCCTAGAATATTGGCAAAGTTAGACGCATCATTGCACCAAAGGGATACTTAATTCCGTTCATGTGATACCCCTGGCACACATCTACAGGAAAATAGTTTTTGAGCTCAAAGAAGAACCATTTTATGTGGCCAATCACACAAATGATGACATTTGGATGGATTTTTACACCAAATTCATCAGGAAATTGATCGGGTTGATTTGTTTGTACACGTTTTTCTATAGAGTACGCACGGAGTACGACCTGAAGTGGGTCCTGAACGGAATTAGGTATCTCTGGGGTGGAGGCTACGTTCATGCAAAGACTAACGATGTCATAACCAGTAATGTTGTGTGCTACTGTATGTAACTGAGATCCGTGATAAAACAATATTTAATATTTCCTGCTATTGGACATTGTCGTTGTATGCAGATTTGTTAGCAAACGTGGTGTGGAAGGTTACTAAGTTGCGATAGTGGATAGTGATATCCCCTCTTGTTAATATGCACGACATAATGCGGTACAAATACAAATATGCATATTGCGCTAATTCAACGCTCGAAAGCAACTGTGTACATTTGTTTTCCTTCTCGTATCCATGGGGGTCATACAACCCAAGCTGCCATTCAAGTCGTGAAGCTGCCATTCAAGTCGTGAAGCTGCCATTCAAGGTGTTAAGCTGCCATTCAAGGCGCGAGAAGGTTTATCATTCATATGCCAATATCATCCTACCTGGTACCCATTATCTGCTGCGTGAACAGAAGCCACAAGCCTAATCGACACAAGAAGCTTACACAGCCTGATACTAATCAGACACATCTGTGGTAGATATCTTCTCTCAGATAATTCAGATGGACGTTCAATGGTTCGTATTAATTACTTTTTAAGAAGTATCTTGGCCGCCTTCACTCGGTTGTATTGTGCCGCCGTGTGCAGGGGTGTGGCTTGAGATTTATTCTCTGCGTTGATTATCGCCCCTTTGTGAGCTAGGAGGCGCACTATCTCAGTTTTACCGGAAACTACCGCCAGATGGAGCGGGTACATCCCGTCGTGTCGGGCCGTATTTACGTCAGCGCCTACAAGAAGAAGAAGAAGAAGTAGAAGAAGATTTATTTAACGTCGGATATTTATATAACAAAAAACGTTAACTCTGTATAGCTAATATTCCAACACATAAAAACAATACAATGGCTAACAATACACGGATACACTATAGTTAGAAAGTGTTGTAGATATCTCTTTGTAAATAGTGATCAAAGTAAAGGCCTACTGCAGTATTAAATAGTCATGTAGAACAGATTCCCCCTTCGAGCTATTGCTTTAGTTATTCATTACAAAGAAGTCGCCTATGGGTGAGATATTCCCGCTGCGACGTTAAACAATAATTCAATCAATCAAACAAAGAAATGTTTCCATATGTACACGAACATGAACCAGGTACATTAAATTTTTTTTTACATAGGACCTACTTTATACAATTCCTTTGAATGAAAATGTATTCCTACACCGAGCCAGTTAAAGTAGGCCAAACTCTATTCCACTGTGGTAAGAACACATTTTAGTAATTGCTGTGTGTGTGTACTGCAGTATAACCCAGCGAGAGAAGACTGTCATCAAGAAAGAGATTCCGTTATTATCTTTATTTCATACGCTACGTCGCAGTTGTGTTTTAGAGACTGCCATGGAACATTTAAATACTCATAGGTCACCTTTCTCGATACACAGTTTCACAACCTCCGTGTGTCCGTTCTCCACCGCCAGATGGAGACACGTGCTTCCTTCGACATCCGGGTAAGCCACTAGCTGCAAGACATAGATGTAGTTAGACTTAGACCATCGTGCGTAACATCAGTGATTATACTCTGTAAGAACGTGTCCGTGGGGTTTTCACGACTCATTGTCAGAGGTATGTCAGAGGTATGTCAGCGTTTGCCGTCTGGTGCTGTTGACGACCTCGGCGGTAGGCCTAAAACAAGGTTTGTTCCCACTGGGCGGCGCGGCTGTTCTTTCGAGAACGTATATACCGACCAACACATCACAACAACAATGTTCCCACATGGCCAAAAACAGCGCTCTGCCCACGGGTGCTATATAGCTAGCCTAAAAGTGTGGTATGGTATTTATGTGTGGTATGGTATTTAAGTGTAGCATGCTATTTAAGTGTGGTATGGTATTTAAGTGTGGTATGGTATTTAAGTGTAGCATGCTATTTAAGTGTGGTATGGGTATGATATTTAAGTGTGGTATGGTATTCTCTTGATTACCTCAGTCTCTTACACGATGAGTCACGCCTAGACAAACCATTCTATACAAAGCAAAATCTCAAACTCAAGTTTGTTTCACGAAGCTCTCATATCCAATAAGAGACTGGTAGCGCTCTCTTTGCCGATAGCTAATACACTGTTAAGAGAGCTCTACCAGTTTTTAATAGATAAGATAGTTTCGTGAAAGGATACCCTGATCATTGGATTTATAATTCACCGAATTAAATAATATTGTAGGAAAATATAGTAGTAGCCTATTGGTTAAAAGTTGATCAGTAAACGGAGAAACCGTTATAAGACATGTCTACTAAATTAATCAATTTACTAACACACACACACGCGCACACACACACACACACACACACACACACACACACACACACACACACAAATATTCTATATATATATTGATATTTATTAAATACCTTTTCAAGATTTGCTAGCTGTGTTTCGTCCATCCTCTTCTTTGACTCGTCGTCCTCTTCAAACAACATCTTCACCAGGTCCAGGTTTCCGGATGCGCATGCGTGGTGGAGGGGTGTAGAACTCTCGTGGTCGCGAGCGCTGATGCTCGCGCCGTGATCGAGGAGCAGCTTAGCAATGCCAACCTCGTCATACAGAGCCGCCACGTGTAACGCCCTCATTCGCTGATCGTCTTCCGCCTGTTTGAAATTGGCCAATCATAGACACTTTTATTTTATTTACAAAGTGTTTTTTATGAGTGGTGTCATTATCTATTAACCAAATTTGTCCAAAAATAGCTTCCAGATGACGAATAAAAACAAAGTACCCAATATATTTTATCTTTAAAAAAAGAACCTATTTCTTCAAATAAAAGAAGAATCCCCCCCACCCCCTTTTCAAAAAAAAAGAAGAAATATTGATCCCCAAGTTTTCACTTCTAGAGAAAGATATAAGGGTCCGTCATAAAAAAATGATGATATTAATACTGACTGTTTAACGTCACAAGGTCGGGTGCTCTTTAGTCCGTCCGAAGGTAATATTTAGGGGAAAGACCAACGCAGACACTAAATTCTAACCTGTAAATGATTGATTGAATTATTGCTTTACGTCTCGGCGGAAATATTGTACCCATAAGCAACGACAACCGGTAAAGGAACAGTACCGTAACAAACTGAACGTTTTCTGATGTATGCCTTACCTCTATTACATCACTAGGGTTGTCGATGGTGATGATGTCCTTGGCTGCTGTGACGTTGCCGTGAATGGCGGCGTAATGGAGAGGCGTCTGGCCGTAGCTGTCGGTGAGGGTGAAGTCAGCGCCGTATTCTCTCAGAATTGGCACACAGCTAGATGTAGTCAGCCAACTAGGCGCCGTCTATAATACACACAGTAGAACAGTAAGACCACGTTAACGACCTCTCCAGGCCCCATGTCCACGGAATGATCGTAGCACTAAGAAGGCCGTAACTATGTGATACGGTTAAGTACCATTCGCTATTAATAAGAACGATGCTTTCCTTATAGGAGGGTGATAAACCAAGGCCTTTCCTTTGGTTTAAAAGTGCAATTATTTTGGATTAGCGTCACGTGCAAGGTCAAGGTCATACATGTCTGCCTGTCCTTACATAAAGCTCTGGAGTCCACCAAGAGAGCAGTAAACGCTCTCGTCGTGACAACTAACTGATCTACAATAGAGAGCAATAGCTTCATTTTTATGGATAGCGCCGAGTGGTTATGAGAGAATGAAACCATACCAAGTTCATTGTAGTAATTGGTTGGTATTTCAAGATGGAAACTGTCCATAGCGTGACGTAGGGCCCCATGTAACGGTACTTACACCCCCTTCCACGGCGATGCTTGTGGTATAGTTGGAGCCACGTGTTGGCATGGCGGCGTAGTGTGCGGGCGTGGCGCGGTCATCACCGCGGAGGTTGACGTCTGAAATACAGAGTACACTGTGGACGCGTCTGTCAATCAGTCAATCAGTCAATCAGTCAATCTCAAGGTCAATCTGTCAATCAGTCGAACAATCTGCCGGTCGATCTGACAAGTCTATCAGTCAATCCGTCAGACAATCAACCAACGGCCACCGGAAGCTCTTCGTGAATATGGGGTTGGGATGAGATAGTCAGGCTCAGCATTTTGAATCGTTATTATGACATAATTATGAGAAGGAACTCTGATCCATTGACCGGGGATAACACAACGGGACTCCGGGCACGACATAGGTGGTGGAAGTGACCCATTATTGTTAGTGGTTATTAGTATACGTAATAATACGTATATGTGTAAACTTATACGTATGTCAATATAATCGTTTTCAATTTAATTCGAAGACTACCAACTTGATCGTTATTAGAAGCCATGATGTCATTTCGTGAAGCTCTCTTATCTCCTAAGACACCATAGCGCTCACTTAGCAGTGTATTAGCTATCAGCAAAGACAGCGCTACCAGTCTCTTAGTGGATAACAGAGCTTCGTGAAAGGATACCCAGAACGTTTGGAACCCCACGTGTGTTTGATTGACTGGCCGGTCTCGCTGGTGAAACTTACCGGCCATCTTGTTGACGAGCAGCTTGACAATGGCGGGCTGGTTGTACTGCGCGGCGTAATGCAGTGGGGCCAGGTGGTTGTCGTCCATTGCGTTCACCTGCTTCTCCAGATTCCTCCCCAGGGAGTTGAGAAGTGTAAGCAGCGAGTTTTCGTCACCCTCTCGTGCACACTGAGTCAAAATAGTATTCCATATTTATATGTTCATAGTACTGTTCTTCCTCTATTACGCACGTCCAACGTTTCCTAACGTCGGTCACTGACAGTAAGCGATGGAAAGACACACTGGACATGTGTTTAAGAGGATGAGCGTTATGGTCCTAACACAGTTTATAAAAACAGATTCCTACCGAAATACATAAGGCTGTGAATGAGAAATTGCTTAGGTCCATCTTGAACTTAATATATATATAGTATATGTATCACACTTTGCAATATTGTAAACTCGTTGTCTACCGTCTAAATGTCTAAATATTGTATTCAATTCCTGTTCAAATTGTATTCGAATTACTCATACACTTCAGCAATAAATTCTGTTATGAAAGCAATATACCATATCGTTAGTGTTAACGCATGATTCCCCATTAAAGGCATAACATCACAGATATTTATGCTTGTTTTAGACTAGTTCTTAGCTATAACTGCAAAGTACATTCACTTG
>JAUTBQ010090090.1:0-16253 GCA_032361185.1 Lepetodrilus ovalis
TACTATTATTTTTAGTTATCATCATTATTATAACGATTCTTGTGAATCTCATAGAAATGTATTTATATCTGACTCATTTATTACTGTCTCATATTTCTATAAACTTGCTGTATGTATAACTTACCGTCTTTATTATTTTACTACGTATGATATATATGGACATTATATGTAAATACACAAGAGCGGATTTCTTAAGTTAGACATTTTCCTAATCCTTTTCTGACGAATAAGAAATCTCAATATAAACTCAAGACTTCAGTTTAAAAGAAAAGTCTTATACCAGCGGTGCATGTTCTGTCATGAAATTAATATAAAATTATTATTATTATTATTATTATTATTATTGTTGTTGTTGTTAGTATTATCATGCTGTTCCAGTAAAATATAAGACACCCCGAGGCGGCAGTAACAAACTTATATACCTGCGTACGTGACCTGTCACCAAATTATAATTATTATTATTATTATTTAATTCCAAATTATAAAATAATATATTACAAACATTATTATTGTTATCATTACTAAACTTAGAAATGTGTAACTGTAAGTTCAGTCTAGTCGTATTATCATATCTTTTGTATGGCCAGGGACTATTGTAAGAGCTTGTAACAATAAACGTTCCTGTCTGTGTGTGTTGGTCTGATATTATACCTCAATTATCGCTCCAAAATTCAGTCAAACATATATTTTGCAATATATATACTTGTTAATGACAATATAGAAATACATATTGTCATAATATACTTGTTAATGACTATATAGACATATTGTGAAGTACATGACGATGTATGCATGTTAATGACTTGCTGTGATATCTGAGTTTTAGCAGGTAGACACTCGATACTGATATAAAAAGGGTTACCGAACAATACTGAATTACAAAGTAATAGTGCATTCTATATGAGCACTGAGTGACCCTAGTATACTTGTGTCTTGCCATTAAGTTAACGGATTGGATTAAATATACATCTTATCAACGTGCATGCTGATATTCCCAGTGTCTCTTCCGGTCTGTGTATCATTTACAGCACGCTACATTACTTATATCTATTGCTTACAGTGATATCGTAACTGATTGATACAAACATGTGTCGGGAATCAGTGATATCATTAGCCATATTATTTTATTTAGTCTACTTTCCTTAAATTAGAAATGCTGTATATTAATAATATTTGTTTGCTTCAGTTTTCGGATGTTGTTATGTGTATGAATTTTACCTAAAGTGAAATAATAAGTATAATTATGTATAGGCTAGGACATTATTTTTTTTAAAGGTCTAAAAATGCCAGTTATAGATTGTTGTTAATAAAAGCATTAGGTTACATGCATTACTTGCTTAATATGACATAGCTATTTTATCACATTCAATGAAAACTGTTACCAGTGCACAATACATTATACAGACTGTACGTCAATGCATCATATACTGCAACACAATAAAACGAAGCTTCTGTAACTATATAACTTGCTATGTTATTCAGACCAATGTCATTAATATTAATATGGAAAAACATGACATTATGTAATAACATCCCCTTTAGCAAAAGTTAGATTGTGTGATTAATGATAAGTAAATAATATGGGAATTTTTAAATAAATAGTTTTGGCACGACTCGACTTCCGCAACAGTGATATGATCACTTTTAATTCATCATTCATAAAAGTTCGTGATCGAAATACCTGGCAGCCATCTGAAACACGATGATGACAATATAGTTAGGCTTATATAACGTTGGTTACCAATAGTGCATTTATTTATAATTAACCGCAGAGGGTGTGCAGAGGTAGTTCATCCTCTAACTGATGGTGACGTTCACTGCTTCGTATGTTACAATGGAAACGACTAATGAGTGTTCTGGTAGACAGTACGTCTCCGAGTCATTTTCTTACTAAATTTCAAAAACAGAATAACATGCGCACATATACCTATAAAAAAAATAAAAAAATTGTCAGGTATACGTGGTATTGTTATTATAAGTATGTTATTATTTCTAATATGTTGTTGCAAATGGAGAAAAAAATGGACGTTTGTATTTCAGTATACAATAAATGTTATATCTAGCGGGACATATAACAATAAACTGCTGGACATTTTTTTTAATCAGACGTAATTTTTCGGACATTGAACCTGTCAATCATGATGACCTACAGTCAGGTTCAGAGATGGTTATGTTTATCAATATGTCAAATATGCAGCTTATCTTTGTCAACAAACCCGAGTCATATACACAATCATGATTTTTTTTTTTTTAATTCTTATTGTCAGGGGCGAGGGGAGATAGATAGATAGAGAGCGAGAGGGAGGGAGAGGGGATAGATAGAGTGAGAGTTAGATGCATGTGCAATAAGACAGTATACACGTGCACAATCAAAACATGTCGGGTGTTTATTGTTAAATCGTATTATTAAATTAAATTAAATGTCAGTTAAAAAAAAAGTGGGGGTGTGGTATATATTTCCTCAGTGACTTTAGCACGCATACGAACGTTTAACAAGATGCGTTCATCATAAACAATAATTAAAATTATGATTACATCTTATGAACTTATGGACTTTTTTCTTTCTATGCAATTGTAGCATTATTTTCAATCGTGAAACTGAATACAACTAAAAAAAAGTCCAATAGGTTTAGAATCTTCTTATATTTCAGTCGCAATATCTAAACACATGCATTGTCATAGCCTACGATTGTTTCAATAATTGCCGTTTTATATCTCCCAGTTCGTCTAAAAAAAAATAGTTGGGAAATAATAATAATAATAATAATAATAATAACAACAATATACAGAAGTTATTCAAGATGCAAATAATGAAGTGAATGATAATAAATGTAGCATGGGTAATTGCATTTACAAAATATTCGTTAATGTTACTGGAAACAGAATAGCGAGTATACTGGTGCTAATATAGAGGAAGAGAATAAGGTATTAGGAATAAAGAGATACTTTTGATCACATGACACCACCAACCCGTTATATGTATGTAAACACGTGTAACGTGGTCAACGTATTCTTATCTAATTACCTCAATGAACATTCAAGCCCCACCTAACCCACTTAACTGAAGATAAAGTTCAAAGGCCAACTTATTATATATATATATATATATATATATAAGCCTTGTAATCCACGAATCCGACATCACCGTGTAGGTCTATTGCTGAACATTTTAATTTAGCATGACGTATTGTTCTATGTCAAAATAACTAATGGAAGTGGTTACCTTTATCAATAAAGCTATACCTTCAGCGTTACATTAACTGAAGTGACTCATAATATCACCTTTGTGACCTGTTAATGTATATACCTACAGTGCTGCATGTGTGACAATAATATTGAAATACATGCAGCATTAAATGTGCAAGTTTTCATACACAATATTATGTGTAATCGCCACGCTGAACAATAAAATAGCAGTTCTTTTGTTAGCACTGACATTTTATGTAAGCGACATAAAAATGACGTCACAGAGTGACCTATATGCAACCGGAAAAAGGGGATGACTCATGCAGTATATATACCGTACAAACATAAGGATTACTTTGTCAGCATTATGCATACTATTTATACTCACATTAAATTAACTGTTTACATAATTTTACTGGACTAATTATAAAAATATCGAAAAATTAAAACTGTTGATATTTAATTAGAATACATTAAGTATTATTTATTAACGTAATATTGTAGGATGAAAATGAATACTAATTTTATCGATTATTCATATGGTCTGAATAACATGTGGGTTCCGTGTGGATTTGTTTATTTTCAACAGAATCATTAGTGTTCAAATTACGATAAAAACTATTACGTTTAAATACACCCTTGCCTGATCAGGACCATGAAGAGAAAAGGTGTTAACGAGGGGCAAGGTTTGATTGGCTGGGTTTTTTTCCACCTTGACTGAGACGATTACACCGTCTCCTATTTCTAGGTGGGTTAAAGAAGCCAGTTTACTTTGACAGCGAGCAGTGCTTTTCGCTTCGGTGCCCACACTACAATAAGCTATTGTCTAGCTTAGCCGGGCCACTGGTGTACGGTGACAGTACTCTCTCTGTCGTTAGACCCGACCCACCACTCTGGTCACCATAAAAAAAAAGGTACCACACCTGCCTCTAAAGCAGGCACCGCGAGTGGCATAATGCACCCAAATCGATCACAAAGGTGCGAGGGAACGTGGGTATTTGAAAAACCACAACAATGCTCTGTATAATCACCGTTTTACTGCACTTGATTTTGTTATTGTGTTGCACAAGTATCCAACACACGCCATCGAACATAAAATAAAATATGCCACGAAATTGCCAATAACTATGCAAGTGGGTTATTTTAAAAATACAATGAAGGAATTTAAAAATTAAAAAAAAATAGTTACAAAATAAAGTCTTGGATGGTTTGAATGGTTTATATACACTAAGTTACTAGTAAATATGAAACCTACTAAAGATATGTAACATTTTACGCGATAACATATCCAGGAATTGTGAAATAAAATATTTTGCATCATTTTCTTAAAATATATCTATAAATACTTCACAATATACCAAAACATGTATGCTATAAATATTACTTTAAATAATTTTATAATATTTGTAATATATTGACATGTGAAATGATTTAATATCGAAATATCGCGGTTTTTAACCAATATTCCGTCATTAAGCAGTATGGCATATTTCGCCTGAGTTTTGGCATTTTCTACATTCTTCCAATTCCGATACCTGTTGCGCCAAACATTCGGCGCGAAAAATTGAACTGGATACTGACAAATCACAATAATTTGATAGAAATATGAAACAGTCCTTTGTACATATGTTTATAACAAAATAATATACTCGTTCTGTGCACAAGAGCAACGTTGGCTGGAAGTTAAGCCGCAAGAAGGTACCTGCAACAAAACAAAACGGCGGGCACTTGCTAGATTTACGGAGGGAGGTGAATAGAATGGCTATCCAGGTCACTTGTCATTTCCAGCTATTTCTTGCATACCTATCGATAAATACGCACTATGCATGGATATAATGTTGAATAGATTTACTATATATCATGCTTGACCATAGTATCCTATACTGATTGCACTGATTACTACACGTGACAATTAAATACACATCATTGTTCTGTAGTTCTCCCTACGTGCTTGCAGGTCCTCCCCTGCGCGGTAGGGATGCGCAGAAGGTCACTACGTTGTCTGGATTCTTTGTGTCATACCTAACATACCAGCAAGAGAGTTCTTCAACTCTTAAATTTTGTTCGATTTGGTCAAGAGTTGATAAAAGTACCGCTAGACATCGAGATTGGTGAGTAGTATTCATATATGCCGTTATTTTCACGTGTTTCCGCGCGTATATCGCTGAGCGCGCATGGGAATGACTGAAATGTCCTCACGGGTTTCGAATCTCTGAAATATTTGTCATACTCCGAGATGGAACTTCCGGCTTGTAGTCAGTTTACGGGATGGGCAGTGGATCGGGATGGCGATCGTACATCCATACACAATTATTACTTATGTCATGCACATTCAGTATCTTCACTACTTTCTTCAACCTGTCTGCGAATGACCTACATGTGAATTTGCGGTGATGGCAGACATGCTAGCTCTCACAAGCGGGGCAAAACCGGGCTAGGAAACTAGCTCCCCCGAGAGAGATAGGATTATTTCGGGGCAACAACGAGCGTCCTGGGCCTGGGACAGTCTCTCTATCAACTGGAATAGCAACCTCTCCAAGATACACCGGGTGTCTTATGATCGACTGTACTTGTGTGTTATTATACAGTCGGATGTATTCGTCGATACATTGGATTGTGTGTACGTGTGTGTGTGTATTCTCGTAATCAGCTGAGTGGCACATTCGCACAGCGTTGTTGATAGTGAGACGCCGGGCCATACAATAAAGAGACAATAGACCCCGACACCTCTGGTCGCGTGCAGCATTTATCCTGCTTGTAAACATCCACCCGTAAATTAACCAGATTATCACCAATCAGGATAATATTGAACAGTAATTATTGGATGCGTGGAATTGTAGTAGTAAACATTACCAGCTGATTACGTCATGGAAAACTGGATAACAACAATAAATGCTATAGAAATGAATTGTACTAGTTTTTCTTTATTGTCATAATATAGTGATATTTATCAAGTTCATTAATTAATTGTTAATCTGGGGGTAATTTTGTCCGGATAATCCTTTTGTTTACGTAGATGAGAGTGTAGATTGGGTATGTAAACCCTGTGCTGGAGACAATGGCTTAAGCAATTTATGTAATTATTTATACTTATAAGTGAATTAATATTCTCTAATATTATTATATATGGGAAAATAATGCACTTGATCTATGTCTTTATTATGCTTCCATTTTTATTTGAATTGTTATTAAATTAACAATATATACATTTATTTAATTTTACCACAAACATCATCAGATTAAAGGCATACAATCACAGATTTTAATGAGCTTGTAGCCATATTTGAGTAGATAAATGCAAACTGCATTCATTTGTGGATGTGATACTTATCAATTTTGTATCACTAAAATATTTTTCATCGATCTACGTTGGGGGGAATTCAATATCACAAATTAACACTTTCAAATATTGTAATACATGTATTGAGATGCCATTAATAACAGCCATCAGAGCAGTGAACATGTTGAATGTCCACCTGTCCACTATTGCTAAACCATAATCTCAGTTACGACAATATAAATTGATTTCCAATTGTGCACAACCCTAGCAGTGATTAGTTTTATTCATTATGATCAATGGAATAACAGGGAGTCTTACATACTATTAAATCTTGTCAAATAAGAGCAACAAAATCAAATTAGAAAAATCACATGTGTACACATTAATATTTAAATATGTGTAAACCTAATAAATCCTCTCAATTTAATGTAATGGTAATATAGGTAATAAACAAATAAAAAACAAATGAAAAATAAACAATTATCATCTAATATCATATATACACATTTAATCAGTTGTGTAAACACATAAACCTCCTAATTGACTCCAAATACAATTGACTCATTTAGACAGTCTTGTAAATGATTAGTCAAACAAGCTATCAGCTGTCGCACACACTTAAGTAGAGACAACTTATAGCACTGCTGCTTATATATTCACAAATATGAGCCTGAAATTGCATCTACAATCTACTACCATATTCCCTATGCTCTTTAGCCATTCAGGTAGAAAGAAATTACTTGTGCAATAAAAGCCTGTTTAGGGACCGTTCACATCTCGGCTGCCCTATGCTCTTTCTAAGATCTATTAAGACAACAAGTGATACTTTCTATTCCATTTGAGACTACATACAAATGTCCATGTATTCATTTCCACCATAATCCATTGCGACATTGAGAGAGAAACGCAGAGAAAATGTTGCGACAGCTTTATTTTTCCCACTACAACTACAATTATTTGACTACGGGCATGCAAGATGACTATAATGTAAGTAACATTTTAAGGTATTACATCAATCTTAATTGTGACAATATTGTCATTTTATATATTTAAAATATTATTGCTCTTTTTTAAATAGCATTGTCTTGAAGACAGTTGTCACATTTATGTTGCTTAAACAAATGTAGACAATGACAAAGAAATACATTGCAATATATGTTTTAGACATTTAATGACATATCATTTGGTTATCATAGACATGATAGAACTAACATTTGATATGTCTTAATCTTACCGCGAATAGATTGCTAATAATTACAGTTCAAAAGACAGATACTGATATATCTCGATAAAAATCCCATTTACTTACCATACATACCGGTATTTACCTTTTTCGATAAACATTTGTTTTAAATTGCATACACAGTTGTTTTCATTTGATGATAATATTACATTACATTTAATATTATTCATATGAATTATGAGTTTGAAATTTATCTTATTCATACATCAATTATATGACCTGATATCACCTGATCACCTAACGTTAAACATTTAATTTGCAAATTATTAAATTAATATCGTAAACATGGTAAAAGAAAAATGGTAATAATTTCAATAACAATACTGTTTTCATATAATATTGTGCATATATCGTATATTGATTATGCTTTTAATCAGGGTTTTACCGAACGTGCAATCCTGCTTCAGATACGCAAACAAATGCAAGTTGGACGCGTGAATATTTTGCAACACATCCTCCTGGACGCATTTTATTAAAGATATCAAAATGATGTGACATAATGTAGCAAACACACTTAAACTCAAAGCAAAAGTACATATAAAAGAAATAAATAACAGGCATAAAAACGTGACAATGGAATAATTAATGGTGGTTGTTAATTAATGAGGTCATGTCGGTGATTAGCGACAGCGGGTCTGCCTGGTCATCTCAAAGGTGTAGGAAGTGTGTGTGTCGGACATCAAGGTGTCCTGGGGTCATACGGCTACCGTGACTCGGGACAATCTCACCCAGCGAGGGTCGTCGGACAACAGAGTGTGTAGCCTGGCTTGAGCCACTGTGTAGTTGCAGGAAGCGACAATGCAATATTAACGGAAAGCTTACTCGTGGCCACTGGTCGTTCGATCCCTAGTGTAAAGGAAGGCGATTCTTACTTTTTCGTCGATCTTGGGATGTTTACAATCCTCTCGGACAATGGTTTACTTATGGCCTACGGTAACTATGTGACACAGCGATCAATTATGATTATGATTAGTATTCAAGTGTGAATTATTGACTTGTCCACTGCTTGTTTCTATATATTATAAATCTGTTGATTTACTTTTTTTTAATGATGAAGTTGAAATGATTAATTTATCCCTTTGGTTACAGTATACATAGAAAGGTAAATCTCTGTTCATTTATAGGTCCCGAGGTTATGAAACCTTTTGAGTATGATTTCATGCTGTAACAATTTAATTTTTATTGGGGTCTTGAACAAAACTTGTGTTAAGCGTGAAATCGTCCTCAAAAAGGTTTTATAGCCTCGAACATTCATGTTCATAACAAGTCACCTGGTTTACATCATACATACATTTTCTTAATATTAACATTTTGTTTAACAATAATGCTTTATGATATTCCCATGATTCCATTATTATAAATGAAATTGTATAAACAACGACAAAACTTGATGTCAATTATTTCCATATTTTCATCGAGTTATCCTAATACATGTATATGATTATACCAGTATGTAAAAATAACATTTGTTGACAATTTGCTTTGGAGATTATGAAGTCTTCAATAGAATTTGGTAACCAGGAGAAGAGTAATTTCAATGTATTCCTCTAAAGCTTCTGCATGCGTGTTTCAATACACCAATACCCAGGTAAGGAAAGCGAGAGCGAGTAATGTAAGCTAGCGATAGTCTGGTAGGCAAACATTATCTGACACGCATCTGCAGCAACACAGGGTCATCCAGTGTTTGAGGTTATGAAGTATGACATACGTTGGTTGATATTCATTGCCCCCGGGGCATCTCGGGGCATACATCCAATGTTCTAGACTTGTTTACCTATTCATATGCGTAGAATAATAGTTAATTTACATACCGTTACTCCAACTTTGAGGATACATGTAGTGCAATTGTCAGAATATTCATTCCTTTTCTACAAAATTGACGCTGTTATAATATTAATAATAATAATAATAACAATAATAATAATAATAATATGAATTGCCCAAATGAGCTAAATAACTATACTGGTTGATTTATTAAAAAAAAATATAGTTAAGTAACTTCTATTGAATACTCGTACAGTGTCCCCTCGATATAGCACTGAAGTTGGGGTTCATGACATACCCCCCAGCCTTATAGAACCCGCTTTATTTGATAGTACAGGTAAATAACAAAACTAAAAATGGGATCCATGTCTGACCCCGCCATATATATCCAAATCCACTGTGTATCGGCCCGTGATATATCAAGGGGACACTGTATCTAGATATATTCTGTTTGAAATTCTTTCTAGGAATGCTACTTTTAGAAATGCTACATCTAAAAATACTAAGTCTAAAAATGGGTACCTGGTAGGATGGGGTGGAAGTATGAATGATAACCTTCTTAGTCCTTCTTCTGTTCTTGCTCCTGAAACTGCAGTTTTGGTTGTATTCTCCCCAGGGATTTGAGAAGGAAAACGATGCATTGACTGTGGTAATAATCCAGAGTTATTACAATATAAATGTGCCGATTGTTATTAGAATTTCTCCATCAGATTGTGAATGTTATCAAAAGCGACAATTTTAACTTGACACTACATGTACCTAGTTTTTACAATTGCACCCAAAAAGTTCAAATTTTAATAATTTTTTTCTTCCACCCAGATTGTTCAGGACCAGATGTCGTCCATTTGAAAAGGTACTGACTAGGACAGCTGGACAAAAGTTACGTCTTTAATCAATTGGCCTTTTATTTTTCAGTTTGTCCGAAACAAGATGTCGTCCGCGTGGAGTGCCGACAGTGAAGAAGGCCCGCCAACGGGGGCCTCCGGTAATTCCGATGGCAAAAACAACACCTCCCTAGATGACATGACCGATGCAGAAGGGGTCTGGAGTCCTGATATCGAGCAGAGTTTTCAGGAGGCCTTAGCGATATACCCACCATGCGGGCGACGTAAAATCATATTGTCAGATGAAGGGAAAATGTATGGTAAGAGAAGTGACAATCGTTCTTAAATTCCAGTGACATTGGCATTGAGAAGGAATTGAAAATTGTTCTCACATGCTGTATCACAAACATGGCAGGTGTCAATCATCATTAACCGTCTTGGTGTTGGAGGCAACCGTAGATGCCCAAAAGATCAGTGAGAGGGTTAAATTTGAAGAAAAATGTTTGTCCTTCATGAATTAAAAAACAAAACAACATATTAAAAATATTGTCTGAGAAACTTACAAAAATTTGGGTCAGTCTTTCTTTAAAACTTGTGACATTTCCGTTAACTTTTTTTTATATATATAACTAACACTGATAACACCAGGCTATTATCCCACAGTAAGCATTACACTAACAGTTCTTTGGTGTACAATGGTGTACTAGTAGCACTACAAACACGGATGAAGATACTGTAAATTATTAAATACATATGCAAAAACATAACTTCCTTTTCAATGTTTTCATAAGAAGTCTGTTATTATATGAGGAAAATAAATCTTGAAAATGAAGAAGCTAATTATAACTTATATTTGTATCAATGCTTGACTTTATAAATTTAATTGCTCACACAATTTCTTAATGTAATCATCTCCAATTTAATAGATAACCATACATACTTCCAAATAATCAAACAATAAAATACAACAATGAAGACATTTTATAATGCGTAATGACTTTCAATTTTGAGTAATCACTGGTAATAGTACTACAGTTAAATCATCACCAACAAAACTAGATAACAGCAATGTCTTTGAAAGCCTAATCCTTATTAAATTAAAACCACCTAACAGTTTCACTAATGAAAATGCTCATTTGGTGATCATCACTGAAACAAAGAGTGGAGACTTTACGATGGGACTAATTCATCAGGCACTGGAAGAGAATTAATGCGCAGTGCTTGGGGCCAGCTTGTGGACCTCATTTATTAAGCGACTGGTGGCTGGTTAATTAATATAATTAGGCCAGAAGTGATCAATTACGCCATGAAGCTGTCACTCAGTGGGAAGTCAGGAATGTACGTGAGAAGTGTGGTGGTTGGAGCTGGTGTCTGTCAAACAAATCTACATTGTGAAATAGACATGGATGTGTTCATTTCCACTGTATGGACAATGCATTAAAAGATCAATACTGCTGATACCATAACAACTCTATAGCTTGCACGTGTATCTAGGGCCATCACAGAGATCGACCAATTACAATGTCATTAATGTCAATTTATCATCTGGTTTGGTAATGTTTATATACTTTGGGATTGGTTAAATTCCCATTGGAATAATTGTTAAGACTAAAAGCGAAATAATATTTGTCTCTGTGAATTGTAAGGTTGAAGTATATTGTAAGAAGTCCAGTGTGTATGTATTCTAAATAATTTGTATTCCCATTTAAATATTTGACAGTTTATGGGTTATTATTTAAAAAAAAAAGTGACAGTTTTTGTTATTGATTGAAAGCAATTTTATTACGGATATAAATAAATTTAGGTTTCCTGGTTTTACGTGTGTGATTAGAATGAAAAGATGTGTCACCAACAATGATATATCTGTTCGTGCTTGTGCGGTGTGTGTGTGTGTGTATGTATGTGTGCATGTATATGTGTGTGTGCATGCATGTGTAACCCTGACAGTTGCAGTTGATAACAATCCCCCACCCTGCCTGATGTGAGGGGATGTAAGTACACGCACGTCTATATCTACGTACGAAAATTGCGCGAGCGAGTCAGCGCGACTGGTGCGACAATAACCGACAATATGTCACGAGAAAGTGCATCCATTGACAAACCTAACTCCGCAACACGTCCGCCATGAATAATGACGCTTCAAGTCCGATTCTTACGATACGATGAATAATAACCACGTCAGGTCTGATTCTTATGATACGCTTTTATGCAGTAAGATAGTGTGTGGCGCAGATAATAGTGCTTTGTCCCCTGGCAGTGTGAACACTGGTGAATACTGAGAAGGAGCGGTGTGACAGTGGTAAAGAAGTGTTTTTACACCATTGAAAGCAAATGAATGCATATCGTAACGCGTAACCTTGTGCTGTTAGTGGTGTAGCATGGCAGACAGAGGAAGGGTGTGTATCAGGTGTCGTCGATACACGGTGCGGTTGATTAGGTCAATGTGTGTCTAGAGCAGATATATAGGTTAGGAGTACATCAGAGATGGAAAGCGTACCTTTAATACCTTCTAGCATAAACAATGAAGTTCATACAGTAACTTATTACCCGTTTGTATGTACCTCTAGTAATTGTGAGTAATGGTGGGGATGAGCACTAGTGGTATAAAAAGTGGTAAAATAATGGATATGGGATACATTGCTGATTTAATTCCCCAATATTTTCTGTGAGCTCAACCATATGGTATGTGTGTGGTTTACATGGTAAAATCAGCTCCAGAATACATCAGTTGGGTCTAGTGATCAGTAATTAATGATGATAATAATAATAATAATTAATAGTAATAATAATAATGATGATAATACGGTAATAATAATAAAAATAATGCCACACTATATAGACCAATGTGCACTCATGCCACATTCTCAACTCCCTAGGGAGTATACAATCCAAGCAGCCATTTCTGGTGCTAGGTTACCATTCACAATTCTATCTCTTCCTGCCGGGTACCCATTTTACAGCTGGGTGGACTAGAACAGTGTGATACATGAAGGCTCAAACCCAGGACCTCCAGGGTTACGAGGCAGATTCGCTACCTTTAGACAAGTGCTCTCCACAATAGATAAAGGTCAAGGAGTTGAGAATGTCTGTTTGATGGGGGGGATGTCAAAAGACTCGTTTATTGGATCTCCAGAGAAACATTGTAGGATTATAACTGTGTGGTCTGTGCACTTTCTGTCGGCCAACTGACGCCATGCATTCAGCCTCCTACCTGTTGTTTGGTCACTCAGTAATATTTGCCGCGTTGCCAGCGCGTGTTTGGGGATGGATTAGGCTGACCGAACAAGTCTTAGACGGTCCGCGTCGGGGCCAGAAAAAAAGGCTTGTTGACAAAGATAGCAGATCAATATTTTGATTCTATATCAGTGGCCTCTCATCTCACTGTATGGCCATCTAGCTGAGGCCAGAGTCAAGAGTTACAGAGACCACGCTAATTTGACAGCGTTACCTTGTTAAGTATTTAAATGGTTGTGGATTAAGTTATTCTTGGTTCTTTGAAATTACAAAGTTTCTGTATACAGTACTTGCACGATCAGGATATAAAATAGAAAAAAAATATATTTCTAAAAATTTATCACGATTGTAGTCATCATTATTTTAAAATAGATAGATTTTAAAAAGAAATCAATATTTTTTTTGGAATTATTTTTAGCTGTTGAATCTTTCCTATGCCTCTCACTTTCACAAGTACGATACAGAATTTGTGTCTTCATTGTTTTAATCTAGTTGTATTATTAAATTAATTATACTCTTGGATGCTTACACATGTATCATGATTATGTGAATGGCACCCATTAATGCGACATGTATATTTATGGGAGAGCTGGCATTTTCACCTTCCCTTTCACAAAGGCAGCCAACCGCAGCCAACCGCAGTGCATATGGACTGTGAGAAATAGACACCACAGAGAGTGGTTCAACACGATTGCCTCACGCTGAATGTACGACAACCTTTCGCCTCCTTGCAAACATACCCTGTAGTTTCACCTGTACCCATTCAATATGTACAAGAGTACACTTAACTCCAAATAGACAAGCTTGATTAAAACTGACGGCAGATATATTTTTTTTTTTTACCTACAAGCCATTATTACATTTGAGTGGATAAATTTGAACTTGAAACCCAAGTAGACTATATTGTAGGTCGGAGGTCATACCCACGGAGTAGAGTTGCTCCAGGGCTACAGTGTTCGACATCCGTAGTAAAACGTGGTAAATACACCTTTAACTAGTTGCCCAGGTAATTGACGGTACATGATAGAAGTGTTGGCCAGGTAGAAAATCTCGGCAGTGTGGGCCTAGTATATAAAGCGCACACACAACAACGCTGTCACTCACGTTAAAAAAAACCAACTAAAACTGGGGGTGACTCATATGGATGAGTAATGGGGCCAAATTAGGCAACACTCCTGCATGGAGCCCCGACTAACCTGACTATAGTCTGTTTCACTGGATGTTCTTACAAGCTATTGTTATCAATAAAGCAAACTTTATTATTGGTTGTGTACAATCTGTCCATGAGAATTACATTGTTACACTGAAATGTCTTAAAATTTAAATATGTTTGATTTTTAATCCAAAGTCAATTTTTAGTCCAAAGTCAAAATTATAATTTGTTTGATTTTTAAATCCAAAGTCAAAATATGTTATATATATTATAATTAGCTCAACATGTTAAATAGATTTGATAAAAAAAAAATTTCATTAACTTCAAGGCAATGTTATTTATTTATACATGTACCAACCAACACATATCGAAAAGGAACTAAATGTGATACAAGCTTGATAAATGGGTATCCATTATGATCCTGATATCATGATTCCCATTATGGAATGACCTACGAAACATATTAACCATATCTAAATTAAATTTGATGTGTTTTCTTTTTACCTAAAGTAACACGATAACAAGGAACAGTTTAATGGGAACAGTTTACCGGCTGGCAATATCGCTGATATTAACCTAATCTTGCCGTCTCTCTCGACACAAACAGGTGCAGAATAGCAGGTGGGCAAAGTGGCGATATAGTGAAATGTAATATAGGTCTGAAACACACAATCACTATGAACCATATGTTTGCAAAGCTATCTTCCACTTTCCATGTGAATAATTTACCAGATAGATTAGAAATTGATTCAGGAAATTGCATCCCCTAGTTTGGCTGTTAAGGAAAAGGAGATGTTTTTGAAAGAGGCTTCGGTACTCAGCTGATACTGACAGGCATTGTGTTAGGTACATGTATCCACTGGATATAAATAACGTCATAAGTCTGGTGATAGATTTCCTAAGGTGCTTGTCAAACATGTAATACAATTTGTAATGTATTTAACATCTAACATTCATTTAAATAATTTCCAGGTACCTGTGCTTACCAGTTTCAGGCACCACCATTGGTTATAAATATTGTTATTATATTATCAGATTATTTAATATTAGTATTATAATTTATTTGTGATGGCCTTTTAGAGGGCAAGTGTGAAATACGTGTTATTGTCTGTCAATGTGTCTGATAGTCACGTATTCACACTTCAAAACATCTTGGAGTGCATGTTATTATCTTATTAAATAATTGTTCTAAAACTTGTCTTATGATATGATTATCATAATTATATCTTATTCTTAATGAACTTTCAATTAGTCAATATTATTTGCATTTTCTCATAAAGTGTTTTTCATTATTTATATTACAGCCAGATGAATATTACTTAGAAATATAGGAATTAATATTTTATTTAAATTGTAATTTTTTTATTGTCTTGGTTGTTTAGATGGACAAACCAAATTTACATTTTCTTTATTTCTTCTTGCATTTCATTTGTGAGATATTATTTAATTTATATGGTCTTCAAATCGTCACTGTTTATTACCCAACAAATAGTTACATGTACAGTGCCCCCTCGATATAAGGCTGTTCGATACAGAGCGGATTCGGATATAAGGCTGGGTCAGATGTGG
>JAUTBQ010090201.1:0-16251 GCA_032361185.1 Lepetodrilus ovalis
GAAACGTTTGTTGCCAGGTGATGACTGTTTAGGAGCTCCTAAATAGTTAGGACACCTTCGTGAAACGGGGGCCAGGGGTGCATTTCCTGAAAGGGGCGTATATTTACGTCCAATGTAAATGATGCGGATTTGCTTGTATTATGTCATTTACGCTGATTGTATTATGTCATTTACGTCCGGCATAAATATACACCCCTTTCATGAAACGCAATATCATACTTTATTATTAGTTGGCATACCCAGGAGTGTAAATATATTTCAGTGTCACATTTGACTATTAATTAACATACCCATTTGGCCATTAGTTAAAACTCCACATTCACACTTCATTGTTTGGGAGCATACCCAATAATTAATATTTCATCGTCAAATTTCACTAAAACATACACAACAATTTAAACTTTATTGTCATACTTCACTATTAACATATCCAATAGTTTATATTTCATATCCATTAGTTTAATTATACTTCAGTGTCATAGTTCACTATTTTTGAGCATACCCAATAGCTTATACTTGACATACTTCACTATTAGCATACACAATAGTTTATATTTCATTATCATACTCCACTATTAGTTAGCATACCCATTAGTTTAATTATACTTCAGTGTCACAGTTCACTATTTGTGAGCATACCCAGTAGTTTATACTTGATCATCATACCTCACTACTAGTTAGCCACTCTACAGACAGTGCAAACTATAAATAAATAAAAACTATACAAAAAAACAAAAGTTGGCATACCAAGTAGTTTAAACTATATTTCATTGTCACACTACTATTACTTAGTTTAATAATACCAGTTTTACAGTTCACTATTAACATACACAATAATTTATACTTCAGTGTCACACTTCACTGTTAACATACCCAATAGTTAATATGTCAGTGTCACACTTCACTATTAACATACCCAATAGTTAATACTTCAGTGTCAGTTCACTATTAACATACCCAATAGTTAATACTTCAGTGTCACACTTCACCATTACTTTCTATACTCAGCAGCATCACATTACAATATAGATGCATATTATTCAAAGTCAACAATCCATTTATAAAAAAATCAATATGTAATCAGCAGCACTTTGTGATAAAGTACTTTTCACATAAGCCCATATATTGATTTCCATGAATTTAATAGAAATGTGAAAACGAATGAACTGTGTGAATAACAGAAATGAGAACTGAATGCGACTTTGATATGATTTGTGAGAAGGAGTGAATTCAATATCAACTAGCTTCTGAAATCTCGTCTATCTTTCAAAATTCTATCCATTATACGTTATTATTTCCGAGTGAATTCTATCTTGACATAGAAGAATCTATATTATCCACTAATCTGTCGTCCACCAATAAAAATCATTAGAGGGAATTGACACTAGCTGTATAATCTTCCTCCGGACCCAGAAGGACCTTGCAAGTGGTCAGTGTGAATTAAAATCAATCCCGATATCATGGCCGGCACTCTGGGGGCAGCCACAATCTGCCTGCGATATCATTTACTTTATTCCTTTCTCTCGTGAGTCACTCCAGCTAAAGTTTAGCATGCTAGAACATAGAATCGTGTTTTGATGAAATGGCACAAAATGAAATTAGAGTCTCGGTGGGCCCGTCCATTATCCAGTAATCCTCCTGCGCGCTAGACCTTTTGTAAGTCTTGTCCCAACCTACACATACGTGGCGGCCAGTCGCCAATTTCCAACGTCAACACGATCGAATCGGGCGCCATTTCCAAATCATAATTCAGCTTTTATGGCATTCCATTTCGCAAATTTCATTGTTTTCTTCCGTGCCCAAATTTTTAATGTCAAGAGTGGAGACTGGTTAAGGCCATCTGGAAACAGATGACTTTTAGATCGTATGTTCAACCTCTAGATATGTCTGTGTATTAGCAGGTTGCCCTGGAATGTGATAATCTCCACAGGCTGCCCTGGAATGTGATAATCTACACAGGCTGCCCTGGAATATGATAATCTCCAAAGGCTGCCCCAGAATGGGATAATCTCCAAAGGCTGCCATGGAATGTGATAATCTCCACAGGCTGCCCTGGAATGTGATAATCTCCACAGGCTGCCCCAGAATGTGATAATCTCCAAATGCTGCCCCGGAATGGGATAATCTCCACAGGCTGCCCTGAAATGGGATAATCTCCACAGGCTGCACCGGAATGGGATAATCTCCACAGGCTGCCCTGAAATGGGATAATCTCCACAGGCTGCCCTGAAATGGGATAATCTCCACAGGCTGCCCTGGAATGGGATAATCTCCACAGGCTGCCCTGGAATGGGATAATCTCCACAGGCTGCACTGGAATGGGATAATCTCTACTGGCTGCACTGGAATGGGATAATTTCCACAGGCTGCCCTGGAATGGGATAATCTACACAGGCTGCCCCGGAATGGGATAATCTCCAAAGGCTGCCCTGAAATGGGATAATCTCCACAGGCTGCCCTGGAATGGGATAATCTCCACAGGCAGGGATAATCTCCACAGGCTGCCCTGGAATGGGATCATCTCCACAGGCTGGCCTGGAATAGGATAATCTCCACAGGCTGGCCTGGAATGGGATAATCTCCACAGGCTGGCCTGGAATGGGATAATCTCCACAGGCTGCCCTGGAATGGGATCATCAGCAGGCCCTGAGATTATGAAACCTTTCGAGTATGGTTCCATGCTCAAGCTCAAATTTTATATGGGTATTTGTGAACAAGACCTTGAGCATGAGTTTGTACTCAAAAGACCTTTCATAATCTCGGTGCCAAGTAGGATAACCTCCAGGTCTGTCCAGGGCAACGCTTCTCGAAGCTCTATGATAATACATGGTGGTTGTGCAGATCATAGCTTCAATTAATGTCTCCACAGCATTACATCTCAATGTTTCATCAGAAGGCAACAGAGTCTAAAAGCATTTGTTCGAACATAAACACCTTTTGTAAACCTTTTCCGGTTAACCCTCTCCCTGCTGGATTGGGCACAAACACAGTTCTTCATGGCATCTATGGTTGCCTTCAACATGAAGAGGGTTAAGTTATGGCTACTTCCAGGTAAAAGTTTCCTGCTGTGATGGAAAACAATAATTACTCTCTCACTCCCACCAATTTATAGCCACAGTTACTTTTTTTTATTAAACAATAACCTCAAACTTTTGACATAAACTGCTCTGGAATAGATTCCTATATGAGACAACATGAGACTTTTATTTCCGTAATATATATCGAGACATTAAAAGGCATAGGCCCTCCACCAGCCAATTACCAACTGAAGGAAATATTAATTCTGTAATAAAACTACAGAGAAGGCAGGTATTTAAGATCGTACAAGGAACTAAGCTATGCAATACCTTTGACATTGGCTTTAACATTGTAGCGATAAAAATATTTTAATACTACTGTATTTCAAAGGTTCATTAACCGAAAAGACCCTCTGAAAATATATTGCCAAGAGAAGATCAATCTTTGCAATATTAATACAAACTTTACAGCCGAAACAGACACCACGTGACTGGAAGATTTAATTACTCTTTGAGAAACATGAAAGGTTTCAAGAGAATGAAACACATTTTGTTTAATTTAATGTTAAATGCTTCAAGTCGACAGACAGATTGACAGATGATTAAAGGATTGGCAGACGACGATTTATTATTTGATGGCGTAAGTCGCATTCGGCATTATTTGAAAAATCACACATTGCGCCCAGTGGCTGTATGCCTTGTTCAATGGTATCGGATGAAGATTAGAACCCAGGACTTGTGCATTGTACAGACCTACGGGCCAATGTGTCACAAATCCTCTGCACCTAGGATAGCCATCGTACAAATGAGATACACAAGACACCATCTGACAGAATCCGTGCATGATCAATAGGAAGACAGATACACTGTACATAACAAACAAGATTTTGATGACCGTTTTGCACTAAATGTGAGATAGAAAAATCAATGCTTGTTAATTTCACAAAATCATCCTTTCATTTCTATCTACCATCAAGTATGCAACACAAATGGTTACATTAAAGAATTGATGCTACATTCTATTGTAAAACATATCGTTTATCAGTTAACATTATTTGGAATAATTTTGCCTGATGTGCACACTATTTGTACAATTACAGTATACAGAACTGTTTGCATTGCATGGATGAAAAGATGCCAGCCATAGAAATACATTATGTTGTACTTGTATTGTAAATATGTCCATTAAATTATCCTAATTGTTAGTCCACACAAATTATTGATTACAATAATTTTAATATTAAAATATTGATAAAATGTGGCACGAAGACCTAGCAGCTGGATGCATAGAGGACACTAGATAAATCTAAAATAATCCAGGAGTAGATGGACATTCAATTCAAAGGCTACTACCAAAGAAATAGTAAGGGCAACCACCAATTTACTATGAAATATGATCAATGGATCCCAGAGGCTATGGGGGAAATTAGAACATTATTACAACACGTGAGTTTCTAGTCGTTCAGTGGTCAGACGAACACGCTACAACAAAAGTGGACTTCCAACAGCAACATACCGTTCAGGATGCATCTAATCCGCTTCTTTGACATGGCCACAAGCTGCTCCAGACATTTTTGCTTGAGGTCATCGAGGTCCATGCCCTGGAACAGATGTTGCCCAATACAGAGACATTGTCATCACCACCCCTTTTTTTCCGAGATTAACAGACACATTACTTGCTGGGAAATGCACCCGAGTGCTAAATATGTTCATCTAACAAATACTAGTGCTAAATGTGTTCACACTGCACATACGAGTGCTAAATGTGTTCACACTGCACATACGAGTGTTAAATGTGTTCACACTGCACATACAAGTGCTAAATGTGTTCACAGTGCACATACGAGTGCTAAATGTGTTCACACTGCACATACTAGTGCTAAATGTGTTCACATTGCACACACCCATGAATGTGTTCACACTGCACATACCCATGATAAATCTGATACCAAATGTCCAAATGTGTTCATCACGCGCTAAACATGTTCACTTTTCACAAGACAGTTAAATGTGTTCATCATTAAACTACCAGTGCTTAATATGTTTACAAAATAGTCCTCAAATGCATTCATCATACAATTACAAATATCAGTGTAGGATGTGGTCTCTTTACTAATTGGCATTGCCAGGATAAATATGATTACCCTAAATTTACATGTGTTCACCAAACATCTACCACAGTACTAAAAGCGTTCACCCAACACATACCAATCATAAATATGTTCACTGAACACCTACCAGTGTTAAATGCGTGGTATTACACAGACATTCCCAGATAAAACAGATAAGATTCTAGTCACACGAGAGCAAATTTAGCTCAGTAAACCCTGCAAGAGATCATTTAAATTCCACCATCATATATTTGCTCAACCACAAATTTTCCCACAACCTATGGACCTATTTATTGGAAAGATCAGTTTAAAAATAAAAATAGACAGATGCGAAAACTCCTCTAGAAGCATTCTTTGCAACTCTTGTTTAATTTTCCAATTCTGGTGCCCATGAGAGCGTCTGTGGAAATCTGTGCGCGTCGTGCTCGAAATCTTCTCCAATGTCGTAGCATTAGCATCACATTCCAACCGAAATGGACCATAGTGTACTTTAAAAATAACATCCATTATGTTTTTAATGCGACACCCTGGGGGAAATTATCCAATTTTCTGCTGCTTTTAGATGTAATTACCCATCGAAGTCTTGACGCATAACTGACAGTATATGTTGAAAATCAACTAATCTTGAATACTTGTTCGGACGATACTGATAATTTAAATTTACAATTTTGATTCTTTTTTAGTATGGAATCCGATGGAAATATGTGGAAAATGGATAAGCTATGGTAAGTGGAAAAAGAATCTCAAAACTGAATAACCTAAGCCCACGCATACAATGAATAACCTAAGTAGAAAACTAATATACCTTCAATGTACAGAAGTTACAGGAATCAAAGCAGCAACAAATTGCTTCAATCAAGGACAAAGAAGTCTATGATAAAAAGATTTAAATAGATTTATTTTATGAAGGTATTGTTTGTAGTTCTAATATTCCTCAGTCGCTCCAAAATTTAGTAATTCTCAATACCATGTTATGAATGGTTGAAAGCAGCAGCTGTTTAACAGATTTATTATCATGATTAAAAATCTCTGTACAAGATCTTCCAGATATGTCATACTGATGGTTTGATGACAATGGGCGCCAAGATCTTGTCACTAGCCCAAACATTAAAATTTCAAGGTAATTGGATTAGCATTGCAATTCTGAAGGTATTCCACATCCAGGAATGCTGGAATATTCCACAATAAACCATATTAACCCCCTTAGGCACAAACACAGATCTTTGGGCATCTCCGGTTGCCTGCAGCAGGGAGATGTTTAAAATGGGCCCTCTTCATAAACATAAAAAGTAATCATAACCTATACTCAACAACATAAATTAAGGGCCAGAAGGTATTTTGCAGGGTAAACTTTCTACCAAATTTCACAACTTGGATTGAGGACGCTGGCACCATTCTTGGCATAGAAAAAGCACAATTGTAGTGAATACTACAATGCCCCCTCAATATAACACAGTCTGATACACAGCGGATTCGGATATAAGGCGGGGTCGGACGTTGATCCCATTCTTATTTTCGTTATTTCCCTGTAATATCATATAAGGCGGGTACTATAACGCTGGGGGAACGTCATGGCCGTCAACTTCAGCGTTATATTGAGGGGACACTGTACATACGAAATGCATTGTAGTGATCGTGTTATTGTTTTGCGTCACAGTGGAAAATTTTCACCTATACATGACAATGAATTTGTAATAATAAAACGGAGCAAAATAATGTATGCAGTGTAAGAATCATTGATAACCAGCTGGTGCTTGTAGGTCTACTGCAGCACTAGGTCTACTGCAGCACTAGGTCTACTGCAGCACTATGCTGCACACGTGTTACAGGTTGGCTCCTGCAGTAAATTGACAAGGCGTGATGTGAGCAAAACTATATTTTAAAGGCATACTATTACAGATATCAATGAGTGTAGCACTATATTTGAGTAATAAACGCAATCTACATTCATTTGTGATACTTATCATAAATTTTAAATCGCAAAAATAATTTTCGTCGATCCACAGTGAAAATTCAATCTAGCAGTTAAATGTTCCAAAGGCAAAATAATTAGAGCTAATATAAGTTTCTTTTATTCACATAAAATATGGATTTGTTTAATATTTATTGAGTGTTGAGGAATAAGAACATATGTAAATAACTTTTGGGTGGACAAATCAAACGCAAGTAGTCTCAGATTGAAATGTATTTGTCCATTATATAGGTCAACCATCTGTGAGAAAACGCTTTTAAACAGCTCTAAATCCCAACTCACTTACACAAAACATTCTACATGCAGTACGCTTTGCAATACGTCTAAATACTGTGTGCATTGTATTAATTCTATTACAATTTACATATTATATGAAATCAATATTTGTATACATTGTGTTGATTCCAGAATAGTATACATATCGTATTGGTTATGGCATACCATATGTGTTCTATTTATATAGTATTAATTGTGGTGGTATGCCACGTGGCTCAAAAGAACGTAGCAATTTGCAATTCAATTCTTTATTGCATGTAAGGGCATTGGCCCATATACAGTAATACATTTCCATGTATTTAAAGAACATAGCAGGAAATATCCAATGTTGGTGCAGACTAGTCAACTATGATACTGATTGGTGATGTGTGCTTTAGTCTCTTACTGGACATTATATTAAATTTTTTGTTTTTGTTTTGTATTGGGGTTTAGATATGAACTCGGGACCTTTGGCTCTGAATTCCAACGGTCTATCACTGTGCTAATACCGGCCTGTTGTACATCAGTGATATAACTGAGAGGTCAACAGAGGTCAATGGGATATCTACCATCAGTCCAGTTATGCCTACTCACACCGATTCCATGGCGCAAACCTTAGAGCGCCTGACATGGAGTGCGGAAGGTCAGTAGTTCATCATACCTAAAGATGTTTACAAAAATGGTAGTTGATGTCCCCCTGCTTGGCGCTCAGCATAACGGGAAGTTTACATCAACGGGTGATCCCTCAGAGTCATCTTACTATGTCTGAGTGGGATATTCTTGTAAACTGCGACATTAATATTCCAGAGTGAGCTAGCACCTTAAAAACGACTGGTGGAAATCCAGCCTAGCACAAGCAGATAATAACATGCACCGCTCTCCAGCTCCATGCTGTGAGACAAATGCGTCCCAAAGAGGGACCAGTCTGCCGAAATCAGCTATGCTGGAAGGCGACTGTCAAAGCATTCAACTACACACATAGGGCAAAGTAGCATGATACACGACACATCTGTAATATATGTATAGTTGATAATTCTCATTAACTTACCATGATGTAAAATAAAGCATTTTTTAGAAACAAATGGCAACAGCATATGAAATAGCGTCCATATTCAATTTTCCATTAAATAGTAAACTTATTTGTCAGATAATGAAGAGGAACTAAAATGGCGGCAATTACATTGATCTGGCCCCATAGATAATTATATTAACATTCAATACATGTAATTAGTTATATCTGGAGTTCTCGTATTTAGGCCCACGCGAGATGTAGACCTATCCCATGTGATTAAAAACATATATTATTTCCGTATTTATTCCCATGGGCTTAAAGAAATGCGGATGTAATTTGAGAGTAGTACAGTATACTATTTACCAAACAGTGTTACTTCCCATAAATCATATCCGTGTGGGCCCGTGTATGCATCAATGTTCAACTTCAAATTAAAGAATTCCTGCTTATTACTTCACAACATTGTATGTTAGGATCATGAAACAGGATACTTAACGTTAACATATAATTGATTTGAATATTCAGAGATGTCGGGCATATATAAACTCGAGCTGCAAAACTATATGATCTCGACACCCTATCATTTGTTAAAATACTAGCCTAATTAATTTTAACCAAAAACTATAGCCTCTCCAAGATTATATTATGAGTGAGACATAATTGGACATAACAATTCGAAGTAATGAATTTTGAAGTAATGAAGTAACGTCTTTTTTTAAAGGATCATGAGGATTGTTTGGGCATGTGCATAAATACTTTACCAACACTAAACATTTGATAACCTATCAATTTATTGGGTCGTGTATTTGTATTGTAACATTTTATTTCTTCAAGTATTCATATAATTATTACGTTTTCATTTGCATTATAAGTCAATATAAGATACGCGTATATAGTTTTGTTGGATTGTTGAAGCATACGAAACATAAAGTTTTACTTGTAGAAATTATAGCAAAATTATTAATTATTGCTACCTGTATTTGTTTGACAGCGTAATTAGGATATTGATTGTGTGGGTCCTGTTGACCCAATGTTGTGATTTGCACTAGACTTGTCTTGTCCAGTAGTACACCTGTATTGCTATTTATATTTTGTATCTGTGTCAAGAGATGGTTATCGTCCATATTACTTAGCTGTCTCTGGTAAAAAATGTCTAAAACAAACGTAAAGTCGATGGGCGAATCGTTGTTCGTATTGTTACAGAATAACAGCAGAAGATTGATGTGATGAGTACATGGATTAGGTAAAGGTCAAACTGGATCGCGTCTAACGGAGAAATAGGATAAACCATGATGTATATCTGTCAACGCTGCGTGTAAAGGTCGACGGCAGCGACACCAGTAGCAATAGTAGTTGTCTCGACATCCGAGATAACTGCTGAACATAAGTTCTACGTGGCTTTAAATAACACTAAACACTTTCCATATTTGCTTCTACCAATATATCGCGATAAGAAGTCGGTTTATTGGAGAACATAATATAAACGAAGCAATCTGTTAGGCATGCAATATCTACAGCCTATAGCATTACAATTTCTTACCCGTTAATTATGTTAACTTTTAAAGCAAATACATACATATTCAATTGCGTTTGTAGTATACCGCCATTGCAGTATTTCTGTGATTTGATATTAATATTTACATGTATAACATACATCCTGTAAAGCATTCATGAGGCAGGATCAGGACGAAAACTAGTCCAACTGATCATCAAATGTTATATGGCTCCATGAACGAAGATAAAATAAATGATTGTAATCTTCGTGCTTAATGCACTATGTATTGATTGAATTATTGCTTTACGTAGCAGCGTGAAAATCTCACCCATAGACGACGACGACAATGCACTATATAACGTGTATCGTTCCCATCTAGATATAATAATTGAGGCGTATTGCCATGTTCTTTGTATATTTGCTACACAGTCTGTTTGATGCATTGTTTTCAAAGTTAATGAATGCATTTGTCCGAATGAACCATGTAAGTGCCTGAGAAATGTGCCATGTGTAAGCTTCCACACACACACACACACACACACACACACACACACACACACACACACACACACACACACACACACACACACACACACAGAGGTTTATTCGAAGGTACAAACTAGCGGTATGCATCTGTCTTCCATTATGCACATGCAAAGGGAGATAACTTTCCTATAAGATCAGTTAAATGCATCACTGACAAGATAATTATGGGTCAGTAACCGTAATTCATATAAAATACGAACATTTTGTTAACTATCGAGTGTTGGGGGAATAAGAGCATCAGTAAATAATAACTTTTGGGTGTACAAATCAAGCGTAAGTAGTCTCAGATAGAAATTCGTTTGTCCGTTGTATAGGTCAATCAGCCGTGATAGTATGCCTTTAAGTGTCTACTAGACTGGGCAGCAGCAGGCAACACCCTTGACACCTACGCCCCGCACTGCACAGCTTTAGACACCTCCTGCAGTGAAGCTGTAGAACTATCACCAGCCAGTAAACTTCTCCCATTCCAACACTAATTTCTTCACTGTTTACGCGCCTGGGAATCATCGTAAGTAAGCACATTCCAATTATTTGATGACGCCCAATAGCATTAGTTAAGCCAGTGTCAACTCGCCGAGCACACGCTGTGGAAAGGCCAGTGCGAAGCTAATCGAAATTACTTTTGTGCTTGTGAAATTTATTAAAACTGAAATAAGTCCGAGAGATTATTATGTCGCTATTTAAGTTTAGCTGCTGTGGTATATGAATTCCTAATACATAAAACTAAATTTGCATTTCGGAATATATAAATTAAAGGAAGCATTTATAGTTAAACACGAAAGAGTGTCCATGCATATTATATGCAAGAGTGAAACGGCTGGCTCCTAGGTATTGTAGATGCAATTATCACCTTTCAGCCATATACTAGTACTAGTATATGTAAATTATCTTCGAACCAGACACATCAATTTAGAAATAATTACTGTGGAAATGCTACTCGGTGAAGAAATCGGTCCTATCTTAAAAGTAATTCTATTCACCAGGACAATTCTACTTTTATTGAGTTATTTGTTAAGGTTTTGTTTCTAGCAGATGGGCTTCTACTTCTAGGAATTACTGATCTGAACATAGAATTTCTCAGCTGAGTCTAGACAAGGTGCTCCACTGGTACGGCCATTATTTGGAATCCTGCGTTGAAAAAAAAGATGAAACCTCGAAAATGATACCGTTTTCAGATAATTATGCCTTTTCCATTTATGTTTTGATAAAGTTTCTCTTCACCAAAAGAAGTCCACAATGAATTATGTATACCTGATACTTCCAACGTTTATATGCTGTTATTGTCAGTTAAATGTAATTGATCCAGTAAATGAACGAGTGCACCGTTTAATGAGGAACCTGAACTATTATTAGGTAATTTGGAATAGTTAAGAAAAGACGGAACGCTGTTTTGTCTAGCCCATGTAAGGCATGTTAAAGGCTACAGACACCAGTAGTCCACATAGATCATTCTTATCACTCGACCTCATACACATTTACCTATAATCTACCTCGACTGATCACAGAAAACGAGCGCTGCTTCAGTCTAGTTTCTCCTTAATAAATAATCGATGAAGAATATGTCATTCATATTTGTATACTATTATCATTGTGAAGATAAACATTTTGACATTACCATGTACAGTCTAGAGGCTGTCAAGAAATATTACTTGGAAATAAGGAAAGGCCAAACCAAATTTATCCACACATCTTCCATCAACGTGTAGATCCAGCCTAAATTACAGGGGACTGTTGTAATAATTTACTTAAAGCTTGATAGTGAGAATAATAATGCTATGTCAACATTCAAAGGCTCTGGAGTACAACATTATTACATTATTACCCCGTCAGTGGATCAAAGTGTATTCAGTTTACATCTCAACTCCCCGAGGAGTACCGCTATAACCCCGAGCAAGTACTAGAACAGCTAGTAATGAAATAACTTCTCTAGGGACACCGCAACTATTGTCCCTCAGTTTCTTTAATATTTTTTTTTATTTTTTTTAAACGTAACTTATTCAAGACGAAACGGATAGCTGACAAGTTATTACAACTTAAAATGAAAGCCGCTTCAACAGAAGGGACAGAAATGATGAGGAGAGAAGAAAGAAAGAATAAGAAGGAAGGAAATGCATGTGCATATTCTATATTTGTAAATATTTACATAAGTCTATAACTAAATCCCTCAGCTTTTAGTCATCCATCCTCTCACTGGATGGTCAGCGATCATGATCTTTCGGATTTCAGCACGTTTCCTTAGATCAGTTGAAATCGCCTAGCTGATTCATATTATGTAATTTTCTACGGACATAACACACTAATTCAACACGCAGCCTCGTATTAACTATTTTATACAGTAACTGTATAACCGGCGATATCAGGTGTCATAACTCGATACGCTTGTATTCTCTTCTTACAACCCTGGCTCCGTCCGTCTCTACAAGACCGTACATTGTCGAGATATTGTGAATACAAAATGAATGATCTGTCAGCAGTTATTAAGCACTTATTTGACAGAATAAATGGTAGTCTCAGAGGCTGAAAGTAAACAAGTTCTATATCAATAATAGTGACTGATATTATATTTATAAGAAAGAAAACCGCTGACAAGCTTCTACTTCTACCATCACGCATCAGTTCGCGACGTCCTCTCCGGAAGCTCTCACATATACCACGTACTGCCTCGCTATAACTCGCTATAACTCGCTCGTAAGTGTTCTAAAGCTTCTCGATCAACCAGTCCTCCACACATTTTCTTCACAAAATTCTCGTACCGCTACGTCCTCTATTAGATGTAGATACCGTAACTATTCTCTTAGGATTACAAAAAGAGGACATAACTTTACGAGAACTTAATGAAAGGTTGTACCGGTTTTACTTTTTGATTGTGAGTTATTTCGTATCTCAATATAGCCCACATCTGCTCACGTTTCCGGTATTAAACAACGTGAACTACATACATCGCATTCGATGTGATACACCTGCCCACATCTGCCTACTCCTACACTTTGTCCCACGCCCCATATTAAATAGATTATCATCCCTATGCCCTACAGTAAATTGTAGATTTGCTTGACTGTTTATAGCTAGTGCGTATAATCATTTGGGTTTGGAATGCGTTTCACGTTATTGCTTCGCAATATAAATGCATATTAATTTACCTATGCATCACTCTCAGAATGAAGCAAGTTTTCAAAAAGATTATATTTCTGTTTTTAACACATTTCATCATTTTGAATGTCTACTGTCAATGTCATAAACGTACGTAGCATAATGTGTCGCTATAAAAATTATTATTATTATTATTGTTATTATTATTATTGTTATTATTCCTATTAGTAGTAGTAGTAGCAGCAGTAGTAGTAGTAATAGTAATAATAGTAGTAGTAGTAGTAGTAGTAGTAGTAGTAGCAGTAGTAGTAGTAGTAGTAGCAGTAGTAGTAGTATTAATAGTAGTTGCAGTAGTAGTAATAGTAGTAGCAGCTGTAGTAGTAGTAGTAATAATAGTAGTAGTAGTAGTAATACTAGTAGTAGTCGTAGTAGTACTAGTACTATAGTAGTAATCGTAGAAGTAGTAGTACACTGCTCAGTCTACAAGCACACTAGTAGGCTATACAAGCTTTCCTACATATCTCTATGACGAGAGGGTGGTGTAAGCCCTATAGCAGAATGTGTTCCCACGTCCTTACGTCAGGAAATCTACACAGAGTAGGCCTAATATGTTTCCTGATATCTGTCAGTACCTAAATAGCAACAGGTTCCCTTTTCCATATTCCATTTTGCCTGGAGTTCTTTGATCCGTCATCAATTCTGACTTACAGATAATCCTACTGGAAGCGGATTGACAAATTGGAATAATTGAAATGTTGTTCACGAAGCATTGAACTAATCTCACAAATAGATGGAAAAGGGAATAAATCACATCGTGTCTAACCCAATGGATACCAAGCCACTCTTAGTTACTATGTATAGCAAAGTAATGGTAAAGTATCACGTGATTTGGAGTAAATCATTGCTCAGTTTGTAATTATTATACACTATTGTGTAACATTAATTCTTCATATTTAAGTATTATCGGAACGATATTGTATGCGGGTCATTGTATAATGTTGCTGGTATTAGAAACGTTTTTAAATCTAGTTATTGAGGAGGTATCGCATGGAATGCGATGTGTGTAGTTCACGTTGTTTAATACCGGAAACAGTATTGTCCAAAAGGCCGTGAAGTAAAATCAACATTGACAAATGCCCTAATAAAAAAGCCTGTCTTGAGCTATCTCATTTATTTTACTGCTACTGGACTTTAGGTGAGAGTGCTTTCAGCGAGCCCTAACGTTACCATGAATAGTACTCGTCTTTAGAAATTTGGTTAAAACGTCTACAGAAACCGAAGTTAACGGGAAATAATCTAGGTTAACGTTTGCATAAAACTGGTTCTGGTTTAACTGATGCATTCGGAATTATGAGCATCAACGTAGGGAGGCTGATCTATCTGTCACATCACGATTTAATGCTACACTTACTACACTTAATGCTACACTTAATGATGACTTGCACGGCGCATGCAGTGGCTGTAGGATCCTCTGTATATTGGAAATTGAACAAACGTATAGCTTAATATCGCCGGATCATATACGTACATATATGGCTCCCGATAGTTAAGCTAGCTATAATTTCTAAATCTGTGGTTACCAGATTGACATTTAAAGCTGATCTGGATATGTATTAGAGGAAAGTGGAAGACGTTATTGGTCATGTCCATATATATGCAATCTCTCGTGGGAAATCTGCTTGGACCTAAATCTGTATTGTCCAGAAATACTGTAAGTAACAGTTAATTATGAAAATGCACACTCCATACCGCAAAATAAAACTCATTTAGTTGTGTCTGTCTGTCTGTACCTGACTGTCTGTCTGTCTGTCCATACGTCTATCTGTCTGCCTTGTATGACGAATGGTCTTGGAGATTGGCTTCCATTGCAGCTTTCAATTTCACTCCAAGATTATGTCGGCCTACACGTACATTATTGCTTTAATTTTCTAAATCTAATTTTCTCCAACTAATGTTATGTATTGAATGTTCTGCAGTCACGCACAGAGCAGCAAGGATGTGTGCAGAATTCAGAGTGTACGCAGATTTACAACAGTACAATTTCAACGACAACAGGTTCTAACTAAAACAACAGTTATGTGTCTATTTATATAGACTGACCAACATTTTCTTCAGCCGACAACAATTTTATTGTGAATACAAATGAGAATGACACATTGGGCGGGAATTACAACAGGTCAGAATGGTGCTCATCACTGTCAGAGGTGTAGTTAACGAGGAAACAACATTTTAAAACAATCTGAACAAAATTGATATTTGTCAGGGAAATCGGCATGTAGTATAGTGAGTGACATTTGACCTAGTACGTAAATATTACTATGTCACTGTAAAACTGGTGTAGAACTGCTTTAATACCTCCAGCATGTCTTTATCACTACAGACGGGAATGCTGACAATCATCTGTGCTAGAGATTTATTAAAACCTCTTTCATCTAGCTTTACATGAAAACTTGCAAGTCGTAGTAATCCCAATAGGACGCATCTGGTGAGTTGCCGGAAATCGATCCAAGATGCAAATGCATTCAATTAAACCAATCTGTTATCTTGAATGATTACTGTTTCATAACACCAGATAAAAAAAAATCAACGCTGAAATATAACATGTAATATTTAATTAGTAAGAGTCGATACGAATATTGTATCTAGAAAAGAAAATATCAATTTGAAAATGCCATCCTATTAAAGGCATACAATCACGGTTGATAGACCTAGATAATGACCAAACGAATTTCAGTCTGAGACTATTTACGTTT
>JAUTBQ010090312.1:0-16246 GCA_032361185.1 Lepetodrilus ovalis
GCTAGATATATATCTTGTCAAATTAACATTTATAACCAATCACTGGCCAGTCAATCTCAGTATTCTGAACTTACTTGTGTACGGTGGGGGCCCTGTTTGGGTTCGGCACAAGTTTTTACACTGTATTGGTGCTTTATAACCTATACAGCAAAATCCAAAACAGTTTATTGAAATTGATCTTTGGCTACGGTACAGCGGCAGAAAGGTTTTTGGTAGTACAAACATGATTATATGAATGTGAAGTGAATGTACTTTATAGTTGTAGCGACGGCAATAAATATATGTGATAGTATGCCTTTAAACACCATTCACCGTACAACTCGTTATTGTAGTCAATTTCACAATTGCCGGTTAGATTCGTTTGTAACTAATTCAACGGGTTACTTTACCAATCTACAGTCGTTTTGCGGTCTCTTTCTTGTATATATATTTCTATCCATTCTGACGTAACTCCATGTACATAACAGATCTACAGTAGATGTTTATACGTGTAGGTCTACAGTAGCTGTCTATACGTATAGGTCTACAGTAGATGTCTATACGTGTAGGTCTATAGTAGATGTCTGTCTATACGTGTAGGTCTACAGTAGATATCTATACGTGTATGTCTACAATAGATGTCTGTCTATACGTGTAGGTCTACAATAGATGTATGTCTATACGTGTAGGTCTATAATAGATGTATATACGTCTAGGCCTACATGTATTTAATAGCAAATACCTATGAATGAATTAATTAATGAAAGAAAGAAAGAAACGAAAATAATGAATGGATTCTTTTGCAATAGATTTGAACACGTCAAAGTATGTATACGTAGTGCATTATTTTTACCGATATAATTACCTTCCGTCGCCAATAGTAAACTTACATTTTAGTATTACTATATCAAATGATATATAAATATTGTGCCTTTGAAAGCAGAGAACTCATTTGTTGAACAAAGTTCCAAAAGGAGATTGTGCCAAATTCGGAGACCAGCAATCTGGAAACATCTGCCACCAAAGGATTGGGTGCGAGCTGGATTAACAGTTATCAGATTCCGGTCACCAGAACGAAGAGGTATTGCTGGTCAGTGTGTGTACTATGTGTACTATGTGTACTATGTGTGTACTATGTGTACTATGTGTGTACTATGTGTGTACTATGTGTACTATGTGTGTACTATGTGTACTATATGTGTACTATGTGTGTACTATGTGTACTATGTGTGTACTATGTGTACTATGTGTACTATGTGTGTACTATGTGTACTATGTGTACTATGTGTGTACTATGTGTGTACTATGTGTGTACTATGTGTACTATGTGTGTACTATGGAAAGCCATGAAAACACGAGTACCAGTAGTTTATACTGAATGTCCTGACGTATCGGCTGCCAGTGTAGATCTCGAAGAACTGCCGTAATGTGGTCCCATTTGCGTGTCCGCGTTACAACTCTAGCAACTGCATTCTGAACCATTTACAGATTGTCTAGGGCAGATTCTGGAAGACCGTACAGGAGGGCATTACAGTAATCAAGCCTTGAGATGACATAGGCCTGAATTAAAGTTGCTGTGGCTTTTTTTGTCAATGTATCTACTAATCAAGCTGATGTTTCTGATGTTGTAATAAGCCTTTATACAAGTGGCATAGACACAATAGCAAGGGAAGAGTAAAAAATAACACTCAGATTACGAGCGTATTCGCTTGCCTGAATGGCTTTGGTCTCGCATACTTGGGACATATAACAGGGACATCAGTTTTGTTACCATTGAGTTTCAAGACGATTTGAATCATTCATGATATCAAAGGTGTGTTGTGTTGAAGATGGTAAGGATGGTTTGAATTTGAGGTAAAGCTGATGGGTGTCGCCTGCGTACAGCTGAAAGTTGAGTTGGTGTGCCCTTCCTATGTCTCCATGTGACATCGTATAGATGGTTGAAAAAAGTCGATCCTAGAACCAACCCTTGGTTTATTAATCCCAACCATCCATATTGGAAATCGTCGTTTTATGAATGTTATGTCATGCACAGCCACTTTATCAGAACAGAATTATACTTATTATTTATTCACTTTCTACATTGATGAAAAACACGTGCTCTGATTATCTTGCTAAATCGAATTCCCTCCAATGTGGATCGACTAAATGGATTTTGGCGATATAAAATTGATGACAAGTATAAAAAATGAATGTAGTTCGCATTTATTACTCAAATATAGTGCTACGCGTTTTTTGAAATCTGTATGCCTTAAAGACTTTTGGTATGTATGCATTCCGACAAGCTGTACCTACGAAAACGTATTTGAATCTAATAATTAATCCGTGATTCCAAAATAAAGTCTTTATTGGCTCGCAGTATTTTTATGGGGAAGTATTTGGGCTGTCACGATTCACCGATGTACCAATGAAGCACGGTTTCTCTTTAAAACAAATCATTCTTCGTGAATCGATTCAAAATTCTATTGTAGAGCGATTTAAACATATACATGTACTGCATTTCACACGATGAACTATTAAATTCATTTACAGTGATAATCAGCATGCACGAAACAGGCCTATTAATGTTTTATTCACAAAGCGTGTCATTTATTTATAAAGTATATCAGATTTTAACTTTGTTTCTTCATTAGTGGTATTTGTACTGAACATTTCTCCATTTAATGTTATTCCTCAAAAACATTTCTTAAGTTTTTAATAAACAATAGGTATCGCGATACGTATCGTATCGTGAGCCTAATATCACTATACATATCGTATCGTGAGATCGGCGTATCTTGGCATCCATAGTATTTATGATTAAAACTGAGTTGAAGATGAAATCGTCCCCAGCAGAGTTTCGTAATCTCTGGGCCAGATTACAGATAACATCTTCAAATAACCACTATAGACGCAAATAACTAATGCGGGCCAATAACCACTGCACTTCAATAACCAATAGTCGCCGTACGCCCCAATCTCTCGACAATATCAGACTACATTCCGTAATTAAACGTATTCTCTAAATTTCTAATGGTACATATACACCAACACGATCAAATAATCATTACGAAACAACGGTACAAACTACAAAGTAAAGCCGTTCTATATATGACAAAATAACAAGCTCTATATAGGTGGCTCGTACAGAGTGGGACGAAAATCAATTCCACTCGCTACAGCCAGCTAAACGAGACGTACAAAAAGTTGGAGTGCCAGCCCTCTCGAAACAAGTAGGCGTTGTAAAGATTGGATAGGAGGACAATGAATTCTGACATAATCAGAAACAACTATTTTCACGGCTTTAGTTGCGGAGTTGGTGTTACATTAACCACCGTGCCTCGGCTCAATGTGACTACGGTTTGATTTGCTCTAAGTAGTGATGTTCTCTCTGATTGCCTAGTAATGATCCCGTGACATCTATCTCGCTTCAATACCTCGTTAAGATCAACTGACACCTTTAATTGTCACTGCATCTCCCATGGCGAAGCGATCTGCGCATGACGCAACTCGGGAACAAATCACTCCGCGGTTGCAGCGCGAGCAACGCCAGAAGACAATCATGGTGTTAGATCTCAAACAGGATGTAGTGCTCCCCGCGAGCTGCAACTCGCGATCGTGTCAGCCTTGTGCGGCCAGGTCCAAATAAAGGCGTTATTTGACGAGATGAAAAAAGTCTTGCTATCGCTTGTATTAAGCTATCAATAACAATACGGAACACTCTGCCTCTAACAATGACAGTGCGTGATTATCTGTCGAATTTTCCCCTTGATCGCCGTCTAATGGTGGTACGGGATAGTTCTGTTAATGGCGCGTCTTCCGGTGACCATAACTAGTCTATCAGTGAAATGGGACGTGTAATCGAAATGTGATTAGCAACCTGCTGCGATGACTTTCAATTTGTGTTGACTGGAGCTGTGTGAGGCAGCTCGGGGGACTGCTCGACGACCCGGAGATTAAGGTCGATTTCAGAATTGTGAAAATAGCCATTGATATGTGAAACAATAACGTTGCAAACCGACATGTAAGCTCGTCGATACACATGTTCCTGCGCTCCGGTCTATCTTCGCTGCGGTTTCCTAATCGTTTTGCGAAGTCAAATATTGTCGCAGCCATCGGCGGTATTTGCATGTAAGGTTAGCTTAGATGAAACCTATTTTATTCAAGAAGAAAAGAAGAAGTTGCAAATTATTACTAATTTGTTTTTTAAGTTGAAACAATTATAAATGCCATGATAGGTTTAAATGGATATACTAGTGCATTCATGTTCCCAAACTGGTGGAAATTAATGCACTGTTGTTTTTTATATATTTTTATTTTCAATTAGTCAAATATTTTTGGTGGAAATTTATTAAATATTTGTTACTAGCAAGTGGAAACGAAGGAATATCATCGATAACCTAAACTTTCGTTTTGAACAAACGGATACATGTCTAAGAATTTACTACAGAATTTCTGCGAACACACGACTGGAAATAGCTACTTTATTTCATTGCTAACCATAAACGATACCTAGAATGACAGCTTAGGTTGTTTACTCCCCAGGGAGTTGGGAAGGTATAATGAGCGCACATTGATCCAATGACTTGGTAATAATAGGGTAGCGCTTTGAACACACACACACACACACACACACACACACACACACACACACACACACACACACACACACACACATGCGTACACTCATTTTCAACTGCCTGGAATTGTCCACCGCGTGCTGATCATGAAAAGGGACATTGAGAAATAGGCCTTGTGTGGAAAGTAAGATACATCTGAATACTATTAAAAGAAGCAGGTCGTGGGAAGCTGGTATATACATGTATAGATTTCGCTGGTGTGGTCAATATTCAACTTGGCGTATGTCGATATTATGCTTAGTACACGCGTACGACTGAAATACATTTATTGTGAAACTGTCTTGAAGGCTCTTGTCAGACATTTTACGATAAATTTGACCTCAATATTAAAATAGTGATAGTTATGAGTTACTAGTATCGGTTCTACGTGACAAGATAGTCGAGTTTCGCAATAATTGTCTATCAGTCGTACGTGACAAGATAGGGTACCCAAGATAGTCGAGTTTCACAATAAGTATGTATCACTCGTACGTGACAAAATAGTCGAGTTTCACAATAATTGTTTATCTGTCGTACTGTGCTACAGACAATACCATCATTCTGTTCGTGCAACGACGCCCTGGGTCCAAACCTACAAAGAACGAACACCAAACGTACCTAGCAAACCAGAAAGGAAATGCTTCGATGAGATACTTTATATCTTAAAGCTCGCACTTACGACGTATAATGAGAAGCCTCTTAGAAGAAGCGTATGGAAATGCTCAAGAACTCACAATCTAATGACGTAATGGCGAAGCACTTGGAGTGAGTTTTGAAACAAAACATAGTGCTATTAGCCTCGTCTCCTCGCTGGTTCTCAGAGTTCACTCAAGCCAAGTATACCGCGCGCTGTCATCCACGCGGTGAAAAGGGCCAAATGTCTTCAGATGGGTTTTTGGGATATTTCTGGCCTCTTGACTCCGGCTTCTAATAATCGTAATACCTCTCGAAAGCCAAACTCGACATTACACGCAAAAACTGCCGTGGAGTGTTATTTATTCTAGACTACGATCTCACGACTTCAGAGCCCGCCATCGATCACACAGCGGAGTGTCGCTCTCGCGATATTGCCTCGCTAATTACCAAATTACTATGAACGCCCAGCAAAGGCAATATTTTCCGTGTAGATATTGTTCGAAGGCAGTTTCGTTTTCAGGCGAGCGTGTGCTCGATTAGTATATGCCTGTTAGTTGCTGTAATTGATAAACAGTTGGACAAGAAGATCTGGGGAAATGAGCGGCATTTACGCTCCGATGATTTGCATAAGGCACTCTTCACCCTAATAAATTATCAATAATTTAGCACTCGATATTAGAGGAGGTCTCTGACTGGAATCGTCTCTAATACGCGCTAGCTATGCGGAGACAAACAATAAACGCAAACCAAACTACTTGATTGCTTGCAGACATCCATTCCGTTTGACACCAGGAAACTTCACAAGGCGGACACAAAGCTCTTGGGAAATGTGCCTGTGTTTTATGATTTTCAGACTTCATTTCGGAGCAAAACCAAATTTTGCCGGGGACAAAAAAAACATTGTCTTGGTCTTTAGGGGTTGGTTTTTAGCGATGTAATTGGAAAACTGGGATGATAAAATGGAAATCCACGATCATTATGTCTATACGATACACTCAATCACGGAAAGAGTAGGTTCAATGGGAACAGTACTTCCGTAATATCAAGCCGACTACACGCGCGGTGCAAAAATAAATCGCTTAATTAATTACCTATTTAGGAAACTAAGGACTATTTGAGGTTCTTCAAACGTAGAAGCATATTCCGAAGCATGTTCGGAAATATTTCTTTTATTTTCGTGAGCCGTGTTTGATTAAACCAAGAACGTATTACCTTCGAGAATTAAGCGAAATATTCGTGAAATGTTGGGAACTGGTTGGGATAATGATATCGCAGAGTAACATCAGATGTAGTCATATAATGTCTTGATTCAGGCATTATTGGAGTCATAATGAAATTACAGGTTCACTTTATCGTTGTCTAAAACTAGGTGATTACGAGCGGGTGGTTTAAAAGGATATTTGTTAAGTCTACGCGGGATGTATTCAGGCGGAAGCATACTGACTATAAGGTTTTCAACGTTGAAATACGGCGCACATGTACTTGTTTTATTTAATAGATATGTGCTGGTTAGTGTATGATGAAGAATCAATGACCGATCTGAAGATAATTATTTATATATTATCAATATTTAATTTAATTTTGAAATCAAAAGCTATAATCATATACGTTCCTAAGATGAGAACTGGTGTATTTCTTTTTTAGATGACAAAAACACAATTTAAACAAAACTAAACGGCGAAACTTTCACCTTAATGCTACTCAAAATAACAAAGTTATCTACGTCTTTTGCATAAACACAAAATGTAGTAAAACATGTTTATTTAATTGTATATATTCTTTCTTTTTTTTATTATTATTTTTTTAAATATTTTTACCTTGAATCCCTTTCAAGATCAGTTCGCTTATTAATATATCGTTTTATTTAATACATTAAAAATAATATCATAATGTATGATTAATGGTCGATGACACAAGTATGCCTTCGATTATTACTTGCATATTATATTAATTTATCACTTTAAGTTTTGTTCTTCTTTTCTTTTATTAAATCAGAACACATCTTCAATCATAATTAGATGTAACTATCTAAATATTTTAGTGGTGTAGAGGAATTTACAATAAATCAAACAATGATTTGATACTGATTATTCCAAAAAGCTGTAGTAGCATTTGACAAGACCATTCTAAAGAATATGGCCTACTTGGAAATATGCTTAGAACGCTTATACCTATTTCTCTTTAGGATTTGATCTGGCAACCATTTGTGTATAGTTTTTTTATAGGCGTACTTCATTGCTTACTTCAACCAACCCATATACGCTCAATACAATAGTTGAAAGAATGTCTAACATGTATATATTGACAATAGACCACGAAACTGTAACATTGCTGTAACATTGCTGAGATTCACAGTTCTAGACTCGGGAAGTCTAATACAAATGGATGCATCAAGAATGTATCAACAATTCTAAATATGTGCATATTAACATAACAAAATATGTTCTCGTTTTGTACGGCCTTTTAGGGCGTTTATAAAGTTGATACGCAATTTTTCACGAAGAAATACGCAAGCTGTTTGGACGTACATATGCATTGTTTAATACCAGATCAATGGCTGTCTACTCGAATTGCAGCAGTTTGACAGCAAACATCCTTGACATTGTCGTGAATTATATTCAATATACAATAACCCGTTTGAATGAATCCGAAGATTTACGAATAAGCAAAAGTTTCCTCTCACATTTTCATTCATTATTTGAGATCAGTAGGAGGGGACGATTCCCTGTGTATCGTTATCAAAGATGTATGAATCAATTTATATACGTGTAAAAACACCACGAGAGAGCGAGCGACCACTGGAGCCGGTATGAATTCACACAGACAGAAGAACTCTCCTTTCAAGGAAAACAAGGAATTCTATACTTGCAGTTCTGTATGGAGGGTTTTAGAAACTCCGGAATACGAAGACGTCGGAGAGACTCGCTGGAGTGTGAACAGCCGTGGCCATGCAAGATATCCATAAAATTGTTGGATTTGAAGTTCAGTGAAGCGGATGATCTGCTTTCACGGGGATTCCGCTCGATTACAGCTGAATGAGCGAAGGTGTCTAACGTCACCAATAAAGGCTGTATACTGTACGAGTAACGGTAGCGGCCAAAGGACTGTACCTTCATTCCTGTTTCCGGCGTCGGGCCTGTCTTTCAATGGTGCAGGGGAGAGTGGGGGTCGAGTTCTTGACATTGTAGACTTAGTTTTACAAGCACAGGTGCAGAGATAGAAATAATATTTTTGAAGAAACGAAAACAGATTTTCTTTTTTTGTGAGGGTGGGAGTAATTTCTGAATTAACAACTGAGAGATGGCGAATCAGATTGTGATTTTCCTCGGAAGTTGAACGACTGGTGAAATGTAAATATTGACATGTATGATTAAAATAATATTTTGATTTGTAGATGGTAGGTATAAACGCATTGTCCATATAAATGTTTCCCACACTAACTCAATGGTTTAGAGGAAGTACAGATACCTTTCCCAAGTGAAATCTATTCTGAACGTTGATTATTAGCCAATCAACCGGAGATAACAGTGGGATACAACGGTATACCCTGAATACTAAACATCATACCTTAGGATACATAAAGCAGTACATGTATGTGTGATTATTTTTTCTTCATTGTATTGAGGTAATTCCATGGAGAAACGTAATGTTTGTAAGACTGCAATTATTTAAAGTAATATTATTATTATCTGTCGTGTGTAATATAGGATCCTGACACATGCTGTCGAAGCTCTACATGGACTGGCTCCTGCATACATGGCAGCTATGCTAACAGTATACCATCATAACAGAGCATTAAGATCAGAGAACTCTCTCACACTTGTGATTCAGAGAGTAAAGGGCGTGAAGTTCGGAGAGCGACAATTTTGTTTTCATTTCTGCAAATCTCTGGAATTTATTACCACCAAAACTACAGAATGTCATTAAATTGAACTCCTTCAAAAGCTTGTTTAAAACTCACTTGTTTAAAGAATATTTCATAGATTAATTTTTAGCCATGTATATCACTATTATTAAGTATTTTCTGTATGAATATATTTCTATCTTATGTTGTAAATTGCTTTTGAACAGGCTATAATCACAAAAAGAGCGCTATCACGCATACACAAGCATAGTATCACGGTTGATTGGCCTAGATAATGGTCAAACGAATTTCTGTCTGAGACTATTTACGTTCGATTTGTACACCCAAAAGTTGTTATTTACTGGTATACTAAGTTCCCAACACTTGATATTTATAATAAAGTCCTGACTAATAATTATCTTGTTTTTGATGTATTCATGATATATAAAGCAATAGTAGTTCTTTCGTCGTACTCATTGGAGAGTTATGTCCCCTTGCGTTAATATAAAGATTGACAAAGAACTAAGATTGTTCAGGTTGTTATATAAACAGCAAAATCTGTGATAGTATGCCTTTAAATATGGTATTTATTATATTATGATATTGATGTGTATCGTTTCCTACAATACGATAACGCACTCCGATTGATCTCTGGTACATGGTGATCTCTGGTAAATGGTGATCTCTGGTACATGGTGATCTCTGGTACATGGTGATCTCTGGTAAATGGTGATCTCTGGTAAATGGTGATCTCTGGTAAATAGTGATCTATGGTAAATGGTGATCTCTGGTACATGGTGATCTCTGGTAAATGGTGATCTCTGGTACATGGTGATCAGGCACTTACGAGAGCACTGACCTCATAGTGGATCTGAGAAACGTTAACAAGAGAGTTTATAAGTATACCTATTAGTATGTATAGGTACGCTAAGATGTACATGTAGTTCAAAACAGGAAGTAATAGACAATCAGTATTTCATTATATTAATCATAGTGTTTGCTAATCCAAATAATTTGTAATGCATACATTTTTAGCAGTACGCAATGATATAGTTCAAACCGGAAGACAGACTCAACCATTATTCCATAACATTAATCAGAATGTTTATGTGTCCGCCCTTGCAACACGTAAGTATTTAGCGGTACGCAATTATATTGCTCAAGACCGGAAGTCAGACGCATCGCGGTAATTCAGACTATATTCTTCACATCGCTTGTTCATTGCAGCATTTTTGCCAATATTAAATCAATGCAATCCCGTGTCGTGGAATTACTAACTGTGTAGGACACGCCAATGTCAGCTATCATGCATATGTTTATCTGCTTTCGTGCAAAGAAACGCTTCTGCCCTATTTGCCTAAGTGTTGCTTTCAGAGCTTCAATTGTCTCTGAGAGCTTTCACAAAAGCTCCTTAATGAATGCTATGATCGATTCCGTGTAAGCTCACAATATCATTGACGTTTTCAGTGTCAAAATAAAGGTAATTTACTAAAGTTATCCACCAGCCTTTGTCAGTGTGAGGAGCTAGGCTATAGGACTCGCTTTGTCGGGTTATTTCGTATTTTTTTTGTCAGTGTGTGTTATCAACTTTCTGTCAAAACTCTGAAAGGTTCTAGTAAAGATGAAAGTGCACTTTTGTTAGGGCTGACTGTTCAAACACGGAAGAGGAATAAAATGCATTTGTGTGCTGAAATACGATTTACAAACTCAAAACACTCTAACGCAGGTATTGAAAGCTTTTCAATGCGAGAAGATCTTCTATAAAACGATATGCAATTCATTGGCCTTTTCATAAAATAATAATAATTTGGTATGGACATTCCTAGAGAAAACAATCGCTACACGGAAGCAGAAAGTGTTTACATATTGATAAATGTAACTAGACACATTTATTTCAATGATACTCTTCTTAAAGACCACAATGAAATAAATCATTTTCACTATATGTTAGGATACCATATTTTATTATTAAATATACTAGTAATCTATTCAAAATGAATTAACCACCTTGCATACACCTATGTATGAGTCTATATGACCATTTGAAAAGATCAAGAAAAGACCAGGAAATATAGCAAACATAATTTAACAGTTTTATACCAAATTATTCCGACAATCCAATTTCTCGACAATTTGGAATTCACGAAATTTATAACTATGTTCAAATATTAGTTCTAGTAATACTCTCCCGAATGTGAATGTATTGATCTATTGGTTCCTGCTTCTCTAACAATCAAAATCTGTTTTATTCAAATGAAGCAATAAATTCAACGTGTCAATTACAGGTAGCAAACATTAGTCGAACGCTGATTATCAATGTTCGTCAACGCTAACTCGATCGCTGCACCATTCCGTGTTTTACATGACACTGGCTTTCAACTGCATGATCGTGATTCTCATTTGGTTTTGTCAAATACATCGCTCGACGCATGTTTTCTATTTAGTAAATGATTTGAACTGCGAGTACACGATACCCCCGGGAAAATGGATGTGGAAGCGATCCAGCACCTCGTGGATATGTCTTCATTAGAAGTGGTCATTGTCCGCGCGCTAATGGGTCGCACGATTAAAAGAGTCTTTCAGGGAACCGAGAGCTATCAACACTGCTCATTACCGGCCAATAGGCGAGTCACACAACTACTCTACATGTGTTTGCACTTCATACAATTGTCGTTTGGCTGTACTAATGTGCTGTCGCGCTATTGTTGACACCGACGACTAAACACGTGTTAACGAAGACTTGTATGTATATACGTTGCAAAGAGCACGGAGCAGAACTGGGGTCGTCTCGGCAAAGCGAAACGACGGACTGGGTTCTGTCTGTATGGAAAATAGAGACGCGAATCAATGTCGTCTGCCATGGTATTTATCATCCGCTGTTTGCCAGCAGAAGGGAAGATGACACGCGCATACAGGTAAATTGAAGCGCACACACCATACAATGGACGAAATGCAATTATTGACGGACAATTGGTGGGTAAAATTAGGTCCGTGAATGACGGATCACGAAGATAGTGGGAAATACGGGATTCAATTTCTGTTTGACTTGGGACGGACTGGACGGATTATGTTTGACGTCTTCGGCCAGATTGGTCAACGGTGACTGACCATTGACTCGTGAGGTTCATTAAGTTAATATTGACGGGTATTGTCTAACACCCTGTAGTAGGCAGGAACCTTTAACCCCCACTGGTCATACCAAGTGAAAATACCTTTAATTTATTTCAGAATACCTGTACCTGGCTAGAGTACCATTCTTGCTGGATTTCTGCATATATTATTTTGGGAATGACAATCATGTTTGAAAACGATGTGGAAAGCGTAATTGAACTCAGGGAACTTAGGGAAGCTATGGCTTTACATATTTTTCATTAATTTGCTTGTACCGTAGCCTACTTATACCTAATACTAGCATGTTAGTCTAGCTACAATATATGAACTTGATATAAAGATGAACATTGCTTTATTGGTACACCAAGTTGATGAGCGAACGGTCCCATCCCTATATATATAAAAAGACTGTTATTAGACCAAATAAAATACTGTTTAAAATTGCGTAAAACTCATTTACACCATTGAACTCGCTTTCAATTGAAAAGCAGATTCACCACAACTGCGTCGCTCTCTTGTCACTGCCCGGAATGTGTGCAATCGCTACTTTTGATTAAGTTATTACGATAGTGTACTCGAAACACACCAAAGATAAATATGGCGAAAGCGAACTGAATTGTGGATCCCCAAGTCCCGAGGCGCTTTGCTAATGAAGTGAAACGAGCTCTTCTGTAACCGATAAAATACGTTCACAGGACAATCTCCAGTATGTTATTCCCTCAATAATTAAACAATTTTCTGATCTGGGAATCAAAGAGCGTGGACCACTGCACGATAATGGTTTGCTAGGTCGCGCAGCGGGACTAGTTTGTGCGGGGGACGCTTGGCGTTAACGCGGAAAGAGCGAGGGGACAACGATCCCTCAATAAACTGCGGGAGAGGTCCCTCCGCGATCCGGATTAGATTTGGATGGGCCAATAAAGTGATTTATCAGACAAATGCCATGACAACTTGATAGTGAGTACGGGAGATTGTGACCCGTGGAGCGAGGAGAGGCCACCTTATCTTATCTCGATTACCTCCCCTGTCCGTCCACATCCTGTCACCAGAGGTCAGTGTGACGACAAAGAAAGGTCTGACTGTATGCAAAGATATGTCTATGGTAATAAAGGTGACCTGTTATACAATATGTGGTTCGTTCCGTGGATAATATCCATTATGAAATCATATTCAAACATCAATATTTCTATTTATGATCATAATCAAAGCGAACCTTAAATATAATTGGGTTGTGGATTTGACTAATTCCGCCTCTGTATTAAACCTCGGTGGAACATTGACAATCATAGATAGAGACAATCATAGCGACAATCATAGAGTTTAAACAGACAATTTTATTGCCACAGAGATTGTGTAGTAGAACGAGGAGTAACACATACTTCTTCATTACATTGCTGTGCAGTTGCTTAGATTGCAATATACTGACATCAATATCGCTCAAATGCACCACATTTCATGCCATATCAAATTATGAATTCAAATCAATGACCACATACTTCACATTCACACATATGTCCTGAAAAATCAAAGATTACTTCTAAAATGTGCGAAAGTTAAGCAAGACTCGCAAATGTCACCATGGTGAAATATGTCGGAACATTAATATTACTCCTGGCCTGATGATAGCCTGGTGATAGTCGCGGGTACTTCAGGAACACGGTGCTAGGTGTGTACATACACAGTGTTTTGCCTGTCCAGTAGGAACTATCGTATAGTCAACGTGTGTCACAACCTTCCCGGGACTAGCATAGTCATCGTGTTTCACCATATTGCTGGGACTAGCATAGTCATCATGTTTCAACATCTTGCTGGGACTAGCATAGCCATCATGTTTCAGCATATTGCTGGGACTAGCATAGTCATCATGTTTCAGCATATTGCTGGGACTAGCATAGTCATCATGTTTCAGCATCTTGCTGGGACTAGCATAGTCCTCGCTCATGGTGCGCCTGGCATAGCCAACTTGTGTGGATGCTGTTAAAACAGCAGCCGGATACTGAGCACTTTTGAGTCTAGTCCGGGTTTGAATCCGGACTCGGGGTTCTCGACATTAATAAGGCACGAGTGTGACGTAAGGTATGTCACCACCATCGAGTCTGGGGTTGCATCAACGGATGACTATACCCCGGCAACACGTTCATGTTGCTGACGTTTGGGACATTCAAGTTCATGGAGTTCATAGAGTTCATCGAGTTCATGCTCGTGTAGGCACAGCTCATGTTCATGTTCATGGTAGAGTTCGTGAGCGAGCTGCCACCTGGGTTCATGGACGGGTACGAGTTCATTGAGTGGTTCATGGCCAGGGCGTTGGCGTGGCTCAGACCGCCATTCAGGGACATGCTCATTCCGTTGAAGTTGTGCTGCATATGGTCCTGGGGTTTGACTAGGGGTTGACTAACACTTGTTCTTTGACACGGGATACCGTCCTTGACGAGTACCGGGACGGCGACACGGCGCGGGGAGGGGAGAGGGTTAAGTTCACTCAGACCTTTCTCCTGGCGTGCACGCTTCAGTTTGTAGCGGTGGTTCTGGAACCATATTTTAACCTGTGTTGGGGAGAGTCTAATTATGCTAGCTAGATGTTCCCTCTCGGGTGCGGACAAGTACCGTTGTTGCCTGAACCTCCGCTCCAGTTCATACGTCTGAGCCTTAGAAAACAGCACTCTCCTCTTTCGTTTCTTAGGAGGGTCGCCACTTCCGGTCTGACCGGAACTGGAGTCGTCGCCGTCCTTGCCCTTCTCGTCTTCGCTGTCTGACTCATCCGGTTCCTGTTTCAGTGAGTCTGCGCTCTTCCCAGGAGAGCTGAGATGACTGTCGCTGTCATGGGCAGACAAGTCGCCGTTGGAATTTGCAACGTTGTTAGCGGCCAAGGACCCCATGCCTGAAACAAATAACAGACCTATATGTAGCAGATAATCCACGTTCTTTGAGGCTCGATTTACTTTTAATATTCTTTGTTCTAGGGCGGGGACACGGTGAAGTGGACCACTCGAGGCTGCCTAGGCTAGGGCAACAACTGAGGGTCTAACACAACAACGCGGTGTGCACTCACGAAATAAATTACACATTGTAGAGAAATATTTTAGGCCATTCGGTGCGAGGAATAAATTCGCTTTTTCGACATGCATTAGACCAACGCATTTATTGTTTCTCTAAGCGATCGATAAAGTATTTGTCGCACCTGTTTATAAAATGTCAAACACATTCGAGTCTATAAATCTGTCAAGGTGTGATACATGTGGGTAGTATTGCATGTGCCTGTTGACACAGATATACACATTCGTATAAGCATGTACATGTACTATATTCCGTAACAATATAAAAATGTTGTTGAAAATTAAATACTTGTCCTGCTAGAATGCCAATAATGATTAACCTCTTAGCGCGGTCTTAACCAATTTACGCAATATACAAATACCAGTATTTTTCTACTTTTAGATGATGCAACTAAGCATTCTTAATATTAGGCAATTAAAATATACGTGCTATTATGTGCTAAAGTGTAGAAAATTCGACTTCTGTATATTTGTATAATATGTGTGTATCATGCGTATAATGATATACACATTTAGGCGTGTACTGTACCTATCTGTACCAATATTAATAGTATTAATCTATCTTACCGTCTCTCACAACTTTATTATGTGTGTCTGTGCACAAGCGTGTATGTGTGTCATATATCTTATATATACATGTACATGCGATGTTATTGATGTACACAGGTGAGAATAAAATAAAATGTCGGTCTATTTGTCCATTAGGCGTTAACTATTCCAGTCTGATAATACCAAGTGTATAATATTAATATATAACACTCCGTAATACCCCGTACTGTGTCCTATCCCGGTAGATAGATATCACTCAAGGAAATAGATACAATGCACTTTCGATATCGCCAGGTTCACAGTCAAAGGTGAATCGAGGCGGAAACCTGCTTTGGGATGTTACCATGTAAAATCACAATTGGTCTTGAAAGAATATAGGACTTGAGAGATTCATATGATAGTGAGAGAGAGAGAGAGAGAGAGAGAGAGAGAGAGAGAGAGAGAGAGAGAGAGAGAGAGAGAGAGAGAGAGAG
>JAUTBQ010090423.1:0-16245 GCA_032361185.1 Lepetodrilus ovalis
GTACTAAATATTTAAATAAAAAAAATTAAATACATAAATAATTACATATATAATAATAATAATAATAATAATAATAATAATAATAATAATGTGGTTGTTACTTGTAATGACATTGTTTAAACTAATATATTAATACAAATGTGTGACCATTCTACAAGTAGTGTACTGAAAATGAATTACGTATTTTTAACAAACATGGTTCAAATGAAACAGAGCATTGTCCAATAAATGAAAACCTCCGGAACATTCATGAATAGACAAATATACCACAGTGATTACCACGCTGCCTACAAGATAAGTTACATCACAATGACGACACGATCTGATACGGAGGTATCATGACATCTATGACGTTAAAGTCAAGTACCTGAGAAACCGACAATGGCAAGGTGTTGGTAGATTCTCATTTCACACTTAGATAGACACTTTAACACGCAACAATGGCCATTGGTCAAGATTCGACCATTGGTCAAGAGTCATTGATCACATTACAAGGAAAATGTTCGACAGCTGTTCGGCACTTTCCTCCGCTCGTGTTCCTTTGCGCAATTACCTGCACATTATGTCATAAATAGGCCATTCAGCATGCGTCCTGCAAAGCCTGACCAATGGATAATAATAATTCGGAGAGGTCAAGATCGTTTAGCAGATCTGACCCCCGTTGACTTCGGTTGGGGGTCAGCTGTAAATCTATTAAGAGGTTTATTCAATGGATATCGTTTATTGAGGTGTTTAAGACATTCTTAGCGATACCTCTGTTGATGATTGCAATTTAAACTGAGATGTATTATTATTTAACATTTATACTTTTCTCGAGACATAATGCTAGGAATGTAGTTATAGCACCATATGGCAAACGGTGGAAGAAAAGAGTAAGTTACAGTTGAACCAGCATTTGTAATGCACAACCCCGTCAGTTAGACAAGTTGGGTAAGGCAATGCTATAATGAACAGAACATAGACTCCCATATTAAGAATTATAAATAACTCAGTCTTGGCTTAATAACATGTGTTGTTATGGTTCGGGATACATTTCTCATGGCAGTGTATCTATAAACTCAATATAAATTGTCATTACACGCGTTCACCATTACTTATCATTATTTGTGTGCCATACAATTTGTCATTATATGCGTTCACTTGCTATTGTATTTTGGGATAACTTGTCATGCCATATGTGATCAGAATATGTATTGTCACACTGATTTGTTTAGTCGGAGTTTCATTATTCAGTTGGCAATTCTTCGAATGTCAGAAGACCTACACTACCCAACAACATCTAAAATATAGAGGATGTGCATGTTGTTTCAATAAGTATATGAACCAGTTAGTATTAATGCTGTACGAATTCATTTTCTAGTACTCAATAATCATTTCACACAATATACCTGTAATACATATTAAAGTATGTGCCGTGTAGCATAGTCATGTCCAATGCGAACATTCCCTATAAATGGCATGTTCTGTAAAGATATAATGTAAATAATGCGAATGTTGTGAGATGGAATTTCTTAGTCCTCGGCGTATGACGTCTTGATTTTAATGTCATTCGGTCGCCTAATATAAGTAAGTTATACAGTGTACTCTGTACGCGCATGCTAGTCTGTCTGATCTTCATGACTTGGAGTCCTCTCTATTAGCTGGGGCATCTAGATTGCACCGCAGCCGTATTTCAGAAATGATGATGGTCTCAGCACGCCGCCTTGCCTGCTTCAAAGCACGGCTTCACGATTGAACAAGGGTGTTTGTTGCGTTGGGAAGTCACTCGACGTATCCCTGTGGTGCACACAATGTGGAAAACAGCTGGGACTGACTTCTCACTGGTCAGCCAGGACTTGAAGTAGTAGGAACAGAAATACGGGCACTTTGTGTCTTGTTCTTCAAAACGTTCTGAGCTGATTTCTAGGCGGACATACCGTCGCCTAGAGCAATGGGCCCCGTGAAGAGATGGCCACGGGTTGTCGGTAAATGGCCGTAGATATTCTAATCTATTATTTTCAGCGCGATATGATATACCTCAATGTGATGGCATTTTTCGGGCGCCCCTTTACCTCCTATCCAACTCCATTATTTTCAATTTACACTTATCTTTAGTGCTAAATGCTCATGCTCCATTGATATACACTGGTAAATCGCGTCTTTAGTGGGACGTAAGCTTAATCTATGGCATCTGAGTGTAGTCAAGTGTTAGAAAGGAATCCATTTAAGAGGTAGGGACCCAATATCGTTCCGATCGCTGGGTTTATGGGTACATTTATTTGAAAAGCACTGATCATGATGCAAATCATAGCTCGTATTGTGTTTAATGAATCTGCCATTTTCCTGTCCCACGTAAATTGACAAGCGGTTAATTTTATATTATAGAGAGTCAGTGATAAGTATATTTAAGAGTGATTTTATTGGCTGGGTATCCACCGATAAGACGTGCTCCTCTCAGCTTAATCCCTGAATTTTATTGCAAAATTATGCGGTGGGAAAATATTCACGAATCCTGGCCATGAAAGGCAAGTCTATTAACGCGAATTGAGTGGGAGTGGATGAGAGATTGTGTCTGTGCGTAAAGCTGAGATGAATATAAATGATGTATATTTCTCAAAAATAACCCGTTTTGATTTAAATTTAAAAACTAGATACTATTATATGTTAAACTATTACGATGATGCTTAATACATTAATAGACTTAGGTAGATATACAAGTATGTGCTTTCAAAGGCAAACGCTAGCTTGTGAATATGTACGCATTACATCAATGTAACAATACAATACGATGTTCTATTTAGAATCAATGTATACCCATCCTTAAAGTGGTGCATGTTTTAACAGCTGATTTGAATAAGTAATGCTATTTCCGAGTAAAGCTAAATAGCAAGTCCGTCCATTCTACTATTCTCATAGGCTATGTTTAAATCATTTTGTTATTAATACAAACATACAATTCGTACAATACTAGTTTGCAAATTTCAAACTTTAATTTCCCATGATATTTACTGAAAGAGAGTATCCAAGCCAATACGATTAGTATATTGTATTTATACGCATGAATATAAGCCGACATATATATACCACCCTTGTCGAAGACCCAACTTGCTTATCATAGTATACATCTAATAATGACCTCTTTAGTGGTCCATTAGCCGACAGCTTAAACTGGATCTTCTCCTAGCCACGAAGAATCACTTGTCTAACCCCAGACTGCTCTAACGGCTTTCTGGATGTATCTGTTCCGTATTATTCTTATTAGTATAAGCAGGTACTTAGCGGAAACAATTACATGATGATATACAACAAAGCCCCCGCGCGGAGCTGTCTCAGGTTGCCCGTGACAGCATAGTGACGTCTTGTACAACATTGCTAATTTCATAATTCTGTTAACACGAGTCGTCTGTCAGAGTAATAAATATATTAGCGTCACGTGACACGTACTATGGATACTGCCTTTGTGCAAAATGTTTAAAGATGTGGCAAATATTGATATGTTTTCCCCTCACTCCTGAAAGACATAGTTATAATCATATATTATAAAAATAAGTAACGCATTATGTGCATATTGTTTCCTAAACAATATGATTTCATAGTATTATTAGTTGCGCTACTTGATATTCTCTTACATGATAACTGTTATTGAAATACAATGAGTATGCCTTACACATATTTGTTGACAATTAATCAAATTAAATTGGCACTTGTTTTATAATGTATATTTCATATAGGTCTACATATAATTTCATAATGGTAATCCATTCCCACACTTTAATGTAGGTCTGTACGAAATAAGTGTAGAATCCCACGTTAGGTCGTGATACACCAGGACTGAATCAGTTAATTAAAAAAAAACCATAAAATATAGTAGAAAAAAATATTGAAATACTTTGTATATGTATGTATAGTTATGAACACATAGGTGTAGTATTGTATTGGTGTGTGTGTGTGTGTGTGTGTGTGTGTGTGTGTGTGTGTGTGTGTGCGTGTGTGTGTGTGTGTGTGTGTGTCATGATAGTATATTATGTATTTAAACTATGTAGTAGCTACAATATATTTATAGAACATGTTTATTAGTTTTGTTTATGTTACTTTACTGTAGTTTCACAGTTAGTCTAAGTGGCATAAACGCCGTTACTAAACGCTGGTGCTCTATGAGTCGGACAAAATGTTGAATCACCTTGAAAGATAATATATATCAAATAAAGAACTTCAAAAGCGAAATGTATGTCCACACGAATGTCACACACTTATGTTATACTGTGCGATGTCAACCAATAAATTAAAACATAATTAATGTAATATGTGTATGTGTGACCTTGAACAAAATCCACTAAATAAGTCACGTTTACTTCCGGTGTGAGAAGTCAGCGAGACCAGGCACTTCCTTTTCGCTGACGTCTATGTTAACGGCGGAGGTAAGACATTACACGTTAACTAAGCGAGAAATTAGCAGGGATATACGCGTCATCATTTGCGATGTAGAACTACGTTTCAGAATCAGCTGCACGCGATCTTGTCATTGAGCGTGAAATGTCATGTCAAAGTTTGCAGCATACCCTACCACGACACGCGCAAACTGGCATAATGTCATTAAAGCGACGAAACCGATTTTCTTAACAAGAGCCGTAACTGTTTGGGACTATACATACAGCTGTTCTAGTTCTATTTCATCTGTGTGAATGTATATATGCGAATGCAGCACGTTGTAATATAATATATTTATTTACCTACACGTCGTCGAACGTTTTATTAATAAATGTAATACTGTTAGCTTGTACCGTTGGTGGTGGAGAAACAAAAAAAAAGAGCTTAAACATATTCCATCTAGTTCAAATATTAAAGTATGATGACTACCTTTTTAACTATGAATGCACGCATGGATAACAAGCTCAGTACCAGCCGGTACTCGCAGGTTTACCGCAACATTCCTTCCGCCCTAAATTGACAAGTCGTGATATTAGTGAAAGATTATAGAAAATGACTCGAAACCCCATTACCAAAAAAAATACTATCGATCACAATAAAAGAAAATGTAAGCAAAAAGACACACACAAGAACATACAGAAAAACAAACAAATGTACACACTATTGAAAATAGGCCAGGAAAAAATACGGCAAATACATTACAAATTACAAAACACATAACGTATTGATATAGTAAAAGTTAATGCCTTACTAGTTCCCCAAAGTCTGCCTATGTCATAGAGTACTGCCGGGATACACTACTTACGCTGGTCAATTTACAAAATGTCAAACAAAGCATGAATCCTGGGTCACGTCACTTCCGGTTCTGCATTACAATGGGTCATTGGAGGCACGTGTGTGTTTCAACACTGCGTTGTTGTCTTGCTCGTATGCACATCTGTACTCTGGCACTGCACGTGAAGAGCGGACCACACATGTCTAGAGAGCGGAAGTAATAAGATTAGAATACGAAGATGATGATAATAATAATAATAATAATAATAGTAATAATAATAAATAATAATGATGATAATATTAATAATAACAATCATAATAATCATAATAATAATAATAACAATAATAATGATGATAATAATAATAAAATAATAATAATAATTGTAATATTATTTATATAGCGCTATTCTTCTTGTATGAACATGATCTAAGCGCAAAATAAGTAGCTAAACAAGAGAGAAAAAAACTATTACTTTTCATTACGAAGAAATAGTTATCAATGTCTTTCATTACGAGTTTGGTACTGATTCAGCTATTAGGGTACACATTGGTCAATTAGGCGTGACAATTTGGAATTAATTTAATGCGAAACAATTAAATGCGACCACGTGTCCGTCGCATTTTTCGCATTACTATCCTTCTCTGTTAATTTCGTGATTTACAGTATATGTTTGTATAGTATATGTATATATATTTTTAAATAATGTTAAGATGAAACGTGTATTAAATTATTCTTAGAGGGAAATAAAGATTGTTATGTCTTAGTTATATTGGTATTGCCGTCACATACTGACTACGCATACTATTGCAGACGCACTGTTATTGTTGTGCATTTCATGACTTATCAAACCTAGGATAATGTCAATAATGGAAGAAATAAGTTGATAGGCAAAGTTAATATTAACAGTGTGCGTTTGTTGTTGTATTATAATGTTTCATCGAATAAACTATTTCTTTGAAACGATTGAACTAACAATTTTAATAAGCATCGTCTGACTGTCGCATATAATGTAGAATAAGACCGATAAAAACATGAATTCGGTTATTTTCACAATCCTTCTTTCACTATCTTTCTCATATCCATAATTAGGGGATGGTTGGCAGACTTACAAATGGGTCTAAAAAGCGCTCCTAAATCACAAGTTAAGGATTTTATTACAAATGTGTAACGACTTAACCCACCGGGACGCGGCTCCATTCGGATCATGATAGCCTCAATTATTAAAGTGTTAGGACATTAGCGAAACATATTTGAGTCGAAGGGGTGCAACATTTAACTGGAAACTTTTGGAAACTATTAAACTGGTTTTATCTCTGAAATTCATCCCATGTTTACCACCGTTCATCAAACCAGACTTTAATAGACCCAAGATAAACCCTGTTTGTATTTCAAGTACAAGTCGCGTCTTAAAACTGGTAGGCAATTACAACAAATCATTATAACACCATCTCTATGAGCACTTTACTTCTGACCTCCTGTTGAGTAGATAAATAGCTAACCCTCTTCCCTCTTGCAAGTTCTAACATTACAGAAGCGTTAGTCCTCTGACGTGTTCTTAAAATACACCTACTGCCAAGTTGTAAGTTGCATTATATAGTCAACATATGGGACTATATAAACTTCGTAATAGGCCTGATAAGGAGGCAACAATTAACAAATAATTACAAATTATTTCCCCTTCCATCCATCACCGGTCGTGAAGATAAAATATGGATCCCCAACGAGCCTCGTTGCCGCCCTCCCAGACTCTTTGGCGCTAGAGAGCTACCTTTACTGACAAAAACTACATCACTACGAAAGAGCTCCATTTGCGCTGTCTATCACGACCGGATAAACGGCGGATAAGAACATATTGGTTTCTAGTTGTTTTATCTGAGGTATTGAGAGCGTGATCTTCTAACGGTAGTCGAGTATCGTGTAAACTGGCAATGCTGAGGATCGTTTCGTCTCCTATCAAAAAATGCCATCGCTAATTAAGCTTAACATCTACATGTATAAGGGTTGTATATCAATCTCCTGATTTCCACTGCAGGAACACTTTTATGAGACTCCGCCATTAGTTGAGCAGAGATAATGAAGTCATCGAAAATGGGGGATTTTCTCAGAGGAAAATATCCTGCAATAATTTATGATATTAATATTTAATAATGAACGCATTTTCACATGCAACATAGTCGAAATTGTATTTTTATATTATTATTAATAATAAAACAAATGTGTTCGTGGATATTTTTGATTAGTTACTCTACGAGTGATATAGGCGCCGATACTTTGTTCAAACAATGGTAGTCAGTATTGTACCTGTTAGTATGTTTGCCTACACTTATGTCTATGTTCTTTACGGTGTATTCTTGATTAAATTGATATGAATCAAAACCGTCTTATTTATTAATAGTCATTGTCTCAGCACTGTCTTTTGTACTATTTAAACAAACACATGGATGACGCTCCCATCCGTAAACGTACTCACTGACATGCTATTTAAGGATTACCCAATGTGCACTCTTTTGTATGAACCGCTTCGCGGATTCAGACAGTTTGCACATCGGTTTTTACGTTCACGCCTCGATGAACGTAAAGAAAATAACAGTCAAACCTTATAAATAAATGGCATACTAAATCGGTGGAGATTGCATTCATTTAATAGTCTGAAATTACAAATTAAAAGTTTTTATTAATTTTCAAACTCCGCGCAACATTATTTCCAACTGAAATGTATTACAGTATTGATTCGCCACGACCAGTAAACTGTCAATCAAGAAGCATTGTCGGATTGACAGTAGATTTATTTATTATAATATGTAGCTATACAATGAAGTAAATGTTTGAACAATTATTGCATTGGGTTGACGAAACTTCACGTGGTAACGTACGTTTTAAAGGCACATGGTATAATTGGTCCTCATAATGACGTGTTTTCAGGAAAGCAAATCAAAATTCATTTATATAAGCGTATAATCATCACAGTCTGCGGCCGTAGTCCCGTGAACGTAGCATATGAGGAGGTGACAGCAAAATCGACCATTGCACGTGCCAAATGTCACGTGCCAAGCATTCTTGACGCGTATGAATTTCAAACTGCCTCGTTTCCAGATGGAAATATTTAGAGGCTGTTATGGCTAAGCACCAATTTCGTGAAATTACGGTTTCTTTTCAACCGGAAGGGACTATGTTCTTGTCTTTTGTTGACATATTACAGTAATAATGCCTGCAACTCATATCTAATTGGCAGTATGCGAGCATTAACTGCCTAATTATCTCTAATTTGTTTCAGTTTATGTTGTAGATGAAATTGCCTGGATGTCGAGACGGACGCCACCTCAGTAGAGAGCGGAGGTGCCTCCTATGAACTGCCATTAATCTCGTCAAGTAATGCAGTGTACGCGTACGGCCGTTCTAAGACAACTAGGCAGTTTCCCATTCCATGTTCCACTATCGACCTTACCTAACGCCACGGACGTTTTAGGATATTAATTAGCATTGGTATTGTCAGCTTCAAATCAAGTGTCATAAATGTATGGGCGTAATGCTTGGGGTTCGACGTTACGTGGATTATCAGACGTGTATGTATCAGCATATATATGTTACAGTCAGACTGTGAAACCAGTCAAGTTGTCAAATGACTGAAATTTTCAGTGAATTTCGATATATTTAGACAATTTCTAGAACGCCTGAAATGAAATAAATGAGTGCCGTTATTTGACAGATTGACGAGCATGTGTTTGATGAAATAAAATGAAGATAATATGTAAATTTGTGTAGGTATTCATACAATTTTGTGTGAATAATAATACAACATTTTTTAATGCGTGCAATTTTGTGTGAATACATATTTAAACAATCTTACTTTTCTTTCATCAAACTCATGTCATTCTATCTGACAATTAAATGGAATAATATTGTCATTTCAGGCTTTTTACAAATTGACTTAGTGAACCGAAATTCAATGAAAATTTCAGCCATTTCACGAAATGTCTGGTTTCACAATCAGACTGTAACATGTACATGAATATACATTGTAATTATTATTAGTAGTAGTAGCAATAGTAGTAGTAGTAGTAGTTGTTGTAGTAGTACTAGTAGTAGTAGTAGTAATAGTAGTAGTAGTAGTAGTAGTAGTAGTAGTAGTAGAAGTAGTAGTAGTATAACTATTACTATTATTATTATTATTATTATTATTAACATCATCATTATCATTAGCAATAATTATAATATTAATACGAATAACAACAACAAAAACAACTATTATTATTATTATTATTATTATTATTATTATTATTAACATCATCATTAGTATTAAGACATGAGCAATAATAATAATATTAAAACGAATAAGGACTACAATGATGAAGACGAAGACGACGAAGACGACGATGACGGTGATGATGATGATGATGATGTTGATGATTTTATTACTATTATACTTTTCATGCTAGACATTAATTAATGTAGCCTATTTGGTAATCTCAATAGCTGTTTTTCACTGAGTTTTAGGTGATTCTTAAATATCACGAATTAATTATATCACAAGATTCGTGTCCCAATACGTGCTCAAACAATACAATTCGTATACTAGTATGTTATTATTGTGGATTTGTTTGTGTAGTACTGGTACCTGTTTAGTTTGGATTCTTATTCGTGTCGTGATAGCTACACATAGTCATGAATGGAATTGTTGAAAATAATTCGTTCACAATTAATGACATATCGACATAGCTGCGTAACCGTAGTGTCACCACACGTTTGCCACTTAAATTACAATGTTCTGTAACTTGTTTAGCCATATTGGATTGTCAAATTGTTATTGATATTATGTGTATATTATTCATGTGGTTGTAAGAGAATACAAACTCTGAAACTTCAGCTAAGTACAAACTTTCAGGGTTGTACAGCCCCATTGAGTAGCTAGTCAACATCCTAGGCACTCTATATAAATTAATAATAATAATAATAATTATTATTATTATTATTATTATTATTATTATTATTATTATTATTATCATTATCATTATCATTATCATTATCATTATTATCATCACCATCATCATCATCATCTTTATCTAAAGTTATGCTTATTCAGTTGCACTTTAGTTATGAATCTGAAGGTGTGTTCACTCTCTTTAACGATGGGGAATGGCCAACAATGATCCATCGTGTGTCGCCTAATAGAAACCCTAGTAAAATTTGGAGATTTGAAAAATGACCATTGCTTTTGATTACGGCACGTGCGGCGCGAAAGACATTTCACAGCAGTGCGTTCAAGCGACGTCTTTTCAATTATATGACCACAAAGACTGATCAGTAAAAGTTCCCAATTGTTTGTAGTGGTGTATTTATTCTCATGGGGGTAGCACTTAGGTCGAATAATAACCGCTGTCTCAGAAACTGATAATACCAATGAGAATTTTAGATGCGATTTTTACCCTCAATGACGATCGCAAAACGATGTGAACCCTGCGATGGGAAAAGTGTCATTCTTATCTGATAATGCGCGCGCACTATGACAGATAGAGCGGTGGATTTTTATCGATATTCGGTTCATTTCAACAGCAGTTTAGCAAAGTGCGAACTTGGATTATTGAGCGAATTTTGTTCCAATTTGGTCGAACGGGATGACTTAACCCGAAGCTGAGGAGCATCTATCAATTGCGTGCGGAAATTAAATATTGGGAGGTGTCCGTAGGGGTTATCTCAATACTGACAAGGATTGGCATTATAAAGAGGCACTTTTGGGACAAGGGGGCCGAGGGCATTCTGTATGTAATTTCTTAGAAAGCAAAGATAAGGAATCCATCAATTGCCTGCAACAATAACTGCAGGGGACCCTAGGCCCTTGAGGAAATTGAAATCTTTAGAAGGCGAATAGGCCCTAAGATTACTTCGCGATTATCATCAAATTTTGAATTAATTAATGTGGCGATAGTTCAGCGAGGAGTCTCGGCAATGTTCACCCCTGGAATAGGACACTTTATTGACGTTTCGAACATAAAAATTACTCTCAAAGGGAAATCTATTCTAGTAGAATAAATGGGCTTAATTGAACGGTGCGGAGTGAAAGCACACTTTTCGATAAATTTGTGTGAAATTATATTTATCATTTCTGATTGAGGAGGGCAGTTTCACATCTGAACATAGTTCGGTAAACATTAGTAAACCGATACCCCAAGGACGATGCCATTTTTTCGGTGATGCTTTCCTTTTGATATTTTGTATCATGCAATTATAATGTAAAATGGAAAATACGTTGACACTTAATTACAATTCTAAACACCCTCAATCCGTATTTAATTGTGCCCTATGCCTTTAATTAAAAATGAATATATCTGGAAGCAGTGTCGTTTAATTACAAGCGCTATCCAAATGTAATGCTATTTAACATCATACACTATTATTTAGAAATGATGTATTCTTTAAACGAAAATGCTTTACCTCATCATATTAGTCCAGTCAAAATAGCACTTGACCCATAACACAATTGCAAGAAAACGTCTGTTGATGGTGTTCTATGGATTTTGATCTAGAAAATAACATACTGAAGATCGGCAACAATCAGACCCCGAGAAATAGTATAAGTATAATCATGACCCACGCCACACTAGAAACTCAAAGAGTGGTGTCACTGTATTCAGACGACATTCCTCATTGATATTTTGCATGTTAACAGGAAGCAAATTATTGGCTTACACTATGCTTTCTCCACTTTTCTTTTCGACATGACCGCAACGCGGAAAGTTTTGTGCGTTCATATATCTTGGCCTGTTAGACTCCTATAATCCTATGTTGATGTCTATTCCCACAATACTTGAACAAACCAATGCAGGTATACATGTTCTCATTGAGTTCTGTTTCTCTGTACTGTATATGTTGATATAGGCTTAAAACATTAAGCATATTGGAGGTCCATAGGCCGAGGTATGTGAATGGGAACAGTCATTTTGAAAAATAGCGGAAAATGCATAGTGTAATCCAACGTGGGTCTTGGTAACTTAACTTTGACCCCTGAATAGTGCTACCAATCTTTGATATGTTGAGGTAGGTTTGATAATATGATGGGCACAATACATCTATCTTGCAAGCAAAAATATGATGAACGACATTTATAGGCGGCCATCTTGAAATTTAAAAAAATGACTGCTTACATTGTTTGCATAACCCGATGTATAACTGTTCCGACTGGATTCCATGTTTCATAAAATGTGGGTATATCATACTAAGTAAGCTTGCAGGTGTCTTACAAGCTGATATGTGAAAAGACAATTTCGATGTGCGGTCACTGAAAAATGGCCGAAATGCATAGTACAATCCAAGTTTATTTCTTGGTAGCATGTAAATCATCAATGGAGAGAGTCTCCTGAACTAAATAATGCCGCCTTTTGAGGTTCAGGGGAGCGGCTAAGGTGCATGGTGTGCCCTTTATCTATTGAAATAGCACAAATATTACCAAAAACTAATTTATTTTATTGGCGGTCATTTTGAAATTTAAAATGACCACTTACACTATTTGAGCCACTGGATGTAAAGTTGTTCTTAATGGATTCATTGACCAATAAACAGTTGGTATAGACATCATAGTTAAGATTGTAGGTGTCGTAACTAAATTTTAGCAGTTAGTTAACCATGGTGGTATTTTTTTCTATGAAATCATTTTAGACACCTTTCTGGGGATCATATTTTTGCTGACGTGGTATGTTATTCCCCAGACCTTATCTACACAGAACCATCAAACATGTTTCCTTGCAATTTATTTTGTGGTTGACCCATTTATTTTCGGTAATTTGACTGAACAATTTGTACAGTAATCCGTATGCGGTCAAAGAAGAATGGACACAACTGTATTGAATGATAGAAGTAGGTCCAAGTGAAACATTAAATGCCTATAGACAATACACTAGTTCGAATTATTTGGAGATAATGTTGTGTCCCTATTTTCTGTTTCAAGTTTTAATCATTGCAATACGTAAGTGGTAATCAAATAATAAAGCCCCGAATACTCTTATGAAATTGGCAGCAAAGTATATTTCCGTCTAACAACACAAATATACCTCATCTATGTAAAATATTCTGTAATGAGTTGGGATTCTGTCGCAAGATATATCAAGTTGAGCCATAAACCGATATAATTGTGTTAACCGTCTAAAGATTAAGCACATGTTCTGGTACCAATTATGTATTAATAATGAGATAATTTTGTTGATCATCAATATGTCGTCATGATAAAATATTTATTAAATCATAACGTTTACTTCAAAGGTTGACTCCTAATTGTGTCAATATGCTCTGACATCGGCTCTCTGAATATGCTCGACATGAAATGAGCAAGTCAATTTGTGTAATATAGACGTAATTAACAACATGTCTGTTCCAATTCCAGCCACATTAAACAGTCTGGGATCCAGTGGAGGAAGCAGCTTTGAAATGCATGATAAACAACAGGGTATTCAACGAGAGGGGCAGAAATATACGTGTTCTTATCATAGGTGTTAAGGCAGAGTGGCTAGAAAAAATGTCGTCTGGATTGAAGATTTATGAGCAATTTGATTGGTCATTAAAAAATAGAGTTCGGTACTTCTCGTTAACTCCCGACTGACGCCGAACCCTGCCGAGCTTGAAATTGAAGCCAAAAACAACCGCGGAGAAAATGAGGAAATCAAAGCAACACATCGCAATTTCTTATCAATATCTTTCATCAGTTTCTCTTAAAAGAGATATAATATGATATTGTTCTGTATCGCTCACCGGTATTTCTCCGCGACCAGTCTTAATCTAAATTACCCTGGCGCGCAGATTTCGTTTTAGAAACCTCAACGGGAGCGATCGTCTTTTGGCTTCGCAGGGGGACACGTATATCTTGATTGTTCAAGTGTTATGAATGCCTTTTCTATTTAATGTATATTGGCGTTGACATGTATTTGAAATGTGTATATATGGGAAGCAAGTGCATAGTGATAAAATGTATCATCTGCCATAAAGCGGTTATATATCAATCTGTTCATACCGCGCTTTTAAGTCAAAGACTAACCCCAGATAATAACCCGCCATTAATCACGATTCACATTATCACACATGCGTACTAAAACGCATGCTAATTGACGCGAGTGGTTCTGTATAGGCATGTTTTGTACTTCTGTGAACTTAGTATTTACGCTTTTATGATTCCAGAAAAGTCTGGTCACTGTTAGTTTTGTGGTGCGTTTAACATTAAATTTAAAGGCATACTATCACAGATATTTATGGCCGTTTTTTACTAGCTCTTTGCTACAACTACAAAGTACATTCACTTGACATAGGCCTACATATAATCATGTTTGTATCTCAAAAACACTTTCTACAGTACGCAAGGCAAAATTCAATTTCAACAAACTGTTTTAGATTTTGCTGTTTATATAACAACTGAAACATTCTTAGTTCTTTGTCTTTCTTTATATGAACGCAAGGGGACATAACTCTCAAATGGGTACGACGAAAAAAACTACGATTGTTTCATATATCATGAATACATCAAAGACAAGATAATTATTAGTCAGGACGGCATTAGTGTGACTTCAGTGACGAATAAGCACAGATACTTGCATCACTTAGAAATTTATATTATCACCCTTTTAAACGGTTTTCTATGCCCAATTCAACGCCTAATATGTTTTTATCCAAATGACTAAGCTTAGGCATCAATCAAAGAGACTGACAAATGACAGTCATGGCGCCAACCACCTTCGCAATCTCATATTGATCACAATATATTAATAATCAGCTATCGATGTCAATCTCTTATGATTTTAGCACACAATGCACCTCCAATTTCATACCCCATTATATACAGAATTCGGTTTGAATCGAGCTTTGAGTACTGTGTGAGGCTAACAGGTTGGGCATGGTAGTTCTTTTGGAACCCCTATTTCTCATTCCAGATTCGACATGAATGCCGCCAGACGCCGTTGCTTTAACGCTTCGCAATACGTCTTCCGCGGTCCGACACGTTTCAATGACAGTGGGCAAAGATTAATTAACTCTCTCTCTTCACACGTATTTGTAAATTAGCTAATGATTTGCTTTATAAGTAGGGTTGTTATTATGGGCTAAGAAGCATCTCCTTGGCTCAGTGGGTTTTCCTTGTGATTGTTGACCCACGTCGGTGTAAAGACCGTGTTCCAATCCCGTAGTGCCCTTTCGGGGAGAGAAAGAATAATACGAATATGAAAAGGTCTCATTTGCCGATAAATTTTCCGCGGATGGTTGGCGTTGAATATCCACTTTGTAAACGGCAACCACGACCCGCAAACTGTTCTTCACGTTGAGCCGGTTGACTTTCAGTCGAATAAAGTAGCTGTCGTGTAACATCAAAGACTACACTGAATATCATTAAATGTATACCCCCATTAGATAAAGATCATACCTTGCTTCCTACCCGAGGATACTCCAAGTCAGTATAGCGAGGATGAGCCGACTGTCTGTCACCATGGGGTGATAATACCTCAGCAACGAGGGCAATTGGTGCGGGTTATTGAGTTTATGTAAGTAAATGCATTCGTGTATACGCTGAGTCGTATCATTATTTTATGGACGGGTCTTTAGAAGACAAACGTTACGTACGTTATCGCCATAAAGCAGTATCTATGCTGCATGAAGGCAACAAGAGATGACCTCTAGAGCAGTGAGTCTGATTCCTCTGATAGTGAGAGCCTTAACGAGAAGAAAAATTAACGTTACGAGCAAGACAAGGCTACAGAACGTGTTGGTCCGTCTGCACACACGTCTTCGCCGTGGTATCTCCTGGAACCCTTTTCAAATGGTTGTGGTTCTTGGCTATGCTTCTTTGGTCCAACTATGACACATGTAGCTTTGTGGGCTTCATAGTTTCGTTTACCGTATGCTGATATAATGAACATGCTTGATGCCTACCGTACGGTTCCATGCAGTTATTCTTTGTTTTAATCATGCTGTTGTAGAAATCAAAGTATTAAACAGTTTTGTATGAACAAGTGTGTGTGTGTGTGTGTGTGTGTGTGTGTGTGTGTGTGTGAGTGTGTGTGTGTGTGTGTGTGTGTGTGTATGTGTTTGTGTGTGTG
>JAUTBQ010090534.1:0-16242 GCA_032361185.1 Lepetodrilus ovalis
AACTAGCTGTAGTACATCTGACTGAACATCTGACTGAACTAGCTGTAGTATATCTGACTGAACTAGCTGTAGTACATGTGACTGAACCAGCTGTAGTACATCTGACTGATCATCTGACTGAACATTTGACTGAACTAGCTGTAGTACATCCGACTGATCATCTGACTGATCCTCTGACTGAACATAAGACTGAACTAGCTGTAGTACATCTGACTGAACATCTGACTGAACTAGCTGTAGTATATCTGACTGAACTAGCTGTAGTACATCTGACTGAACATCTGAATGAACCAGCTGTTGTACATCTGACTGAACTAGCTGTAGTACATCTGACTGAACATCTGACTGAACCAGCTGTAGTACATCTGACTGAACATCTGACTGAACTAGCTGTAGAACATCTGACTGAACATCTGACTGAACTAGCTGTAGTACATCTGACTGAACATCTTACTGAACTAGCTGTAGTACATCTGACTGAACTAGCTGTAGTACATCTGACTGAACATTTGACTAAACCAGCTGTAGTACATCTGACTGAACATCTGACTGAACTAGCTGTAGTACATCTGACTGAACATCTGACTGAACTAGCTGTAGTACATCTGACTAACCTAGCTGTAGTACATCTGACTGAACTAGCTGTAGTACATCTGACTGAACTAGCTGTAGCACATCTGACTGAACTAGCCATAGTACATCTGACCAAGGCACAGTGCTCCGAGATACATCAAATTTTATGCTTCTCTAATGAGCATTGCATAATAATATTTTCTTTAAGACCGAAGTCATACAGTATGACATGCTGATACTGACTGTTACATCAACAACTTACATGCAGCTGTTCACAGAGCTTCTCGTTGAAGACGTTAGGAAATAGCTGTATGAGACTGGCCAGTCTCTGGATGATGTTGAGCGTGAGACTGCGGAAGTCTGCCAGCTTGTGCAGAAGTGGCCGGATGGCCTGGTGGACTGTGTCTGTCTCTATAGTACAGCCGCCGATGAACTGCACAACACCAGACAAGCACACAATGGTTAGTGCATCTATAGCATTTTGGTCTCAGTACTGAAAAATATGACCCTCTCCCCCTAGTCTCCCCATTCCCTCCTAGAACATGATGGGAAGAGATCCATGTAACCCATTTGACATATGAATCGCGTAGGCTGGAGATCACAATCACACAAGTTAAGAATATTCCCTACATGAATATATTTGGTTCAGTTCTAGGTTCCATTCCACAAGACAATCATGGCACTACAGCTGTCAAAGTACGCTGTACTCGCATGGCTAGTTACAACTCCTGTAGTACTACGATAGTTCTGAGGAACGGGACCCAGTAACTCTGGAAACTGGCAGAACACTGCAGAATATACCTTGGTCATACAGCCGTGGGCCGCCTCCTGTAGTTCGCTGTTTGTACTGTTGAGAGCCTTGTACAGGATGGGGAAGATCTTGTCTCTCCGGCTAGAGATGTAGTGACACGCCGCTAGAGCTCCTGTAGGATACACACAACACACATTTACCGACTTCCTAACAACACGTCTAGCAAAAACTTTATGTCTTAGCATTATTTGGCATATGATGAACATCTAGCTGCCTCCAGATGCAACTGGAGATATCCTATAGAACATTGCATGACTTGTGAGGAAACATTGGGCAAGTACTCACGTAATGCGCTCTTCTTGAGAGGAACCAGGTTGGTGACGTTCTTGTAGCACGGCAGTTTTAGCAGTATGGCATCGTCAGCCTCACACAGACTCTGTAGCTGAACACGACAGACGACTCGATCAATAACAATCACCATCACCATCACCATCTTACCCACATCCACAGATACAACATTCCCCATTCCAGCATGGAAAACATACAAAAAAATAAGAAAATATACAAGTTTTTTAAAAGTTGTAATTGACTTACATTATCAAAACAGGTTAGATATATTAATGGTTCCATAAACAGTCATCATATTGTCTCCATGCTCTGCAACTGAAGACAGGTGTGTACACATACCTCACTGAAGAAGACATTGTGTTCCTGTATGTTGATGTCCATGGTAAACAGTCTTGGCTCCAGAGTTGTACAGAAAGTATTCCCCTCCTGTCAACACCACAGTAGGTTTATTACGGGTGCCTTCAGCCTACACTACTTTCCAATACATAGTACAATAGTAGTTTAGTGAAATGAAGTTTACAATTATGATTTATTCGTTGATCTACTTAAAATTGCTGCAGGAAACTTTCACCCATGTACAACACATGGGAAATATAGGAAAAAAAAGTGCTTTGAGAGGAAAGTGTTGTGACTGATAAACAAAGGGAGGTAAGTAGAAGCAGGACAAGGGAGACAAGTGATTACCATCAGTCCTATCTGTGCATTGAGAGGCTGGTGTCGGAGGAGGTGTTTCTTGGGAGGAATCATGTCCTGGAGGACCTCTCTGTGAGGCTCCATGATCTCTGTGACAGATCGGCCGGTCGTGGTAGCCAGGACAGCCAGCGAATGCATAGCCTGGAGAAATATAAGCATTTGAATCACCCACAGACAATACGCAAGAGTTTCAAAAATAATTCCACTTGCAATTGATGCTAATTAAAACACAATAGTTAGGATCTCTCAATGACCTTTCACGTCCTTGACCTAGGATCAGTGTTTGGCAGATCAGAGTTTCAGTTTGGAATGTACATCATTATCACAGTATTTTGGCGATGTTGCAGTGGAATATTTACATTGGGAGAATCACTCTCGACTAGGTGTTGCATTATCCGATAGTGAAAACAGCTTGTGGACCTATTCTACATCATAGAGAGGACATGGAGTTGCTGGCCAGTCAGACCGTCTCACACTCACCTGCTCTCTGACCAGAGTGTTGGGCGACGTGACCTGGCGGACTAGCTCGTGCGTCACTTCATGGAAGGACTTCTTCTGCGCTGCCAACAGCTCGTCCGTCTTCTGGTCGGGCTCCACGTCCTTTGCACACAGCACCAGCAGCTTCTCCAGGTTAGTCTTCGCCCTGTCTACAGCGCCTGACGATACCTGCACACACACACACGTACAGGCGTCATACAAGGGAAATATCAATATATCCATCTGTGTCTAAGTGGTACAATAATACAGAATAGTGTCTACACTACCTTGGTTAACATCATAGTAGATTAGTATTCAGAATAGATATGCCCGAGGTTGTAATAAACAATAGAGATATTGACTGACCTCGCCCGTGAGATCCATCATGACAAACAGAAGAGCCTTGAGGAACAGGAACTGATGCTCTAGAACCCATTTCAGAGCCATTGACTCGGACAAGAACTTGATAGCCAGGCATCTGTAAGGTAAGAGAAGTGATGTAAAAACATATTAATCACTGAATAACCCTGATGTATGTCATGCTTCTGCTGTGGATTTGCTCAAATATTGTGCACTACTGTGAGCTTACCCTCCATACTTGGCGTACCAGGCCCGGTCGTAGCACAGCGAGCACATCCTGTCCACCAGGTACTCGAACAATGGCAGCTGACAGGCCTGCAAACATAGGAACAACATCAGTAACAATTGTGTGTCCATTAACTAAAAATAATTGTCAAAACAATTTTCCTTTAACAACACATTGTCAATGTGCTACCCTCTCCTTGCTACCGAGGTAGCCCTCCCCAGTACCAACATAATATCCCACCTTCTCATCGCTGCTGATGATGGTGGTAGCAATCCACACTAATAAGATAATTTCCTACCCTCCCCTTGCCGCCCAGAATAGTGGTAGTACTTCCCAATAACATAATATATCCTACCCTCTCCTTGCTGCCCGGGTGGTGGTAGCACTTCCTAGTAACAACATCATATCCTACCCTCTCCTTGCTGCCAAGGATTGTGGTAGCACTCGCCAGTAACAACATCATATCCTACCCTCTCCTTGCTGCCCAGGATGGTGGTAGCGCTCTCCAGGATGAGCATGAGAGCCAGGTTGCCCGGCTTGCACAGCTCCTTCTCCTCGTGGCCCATGATGACGGCCAGGGCGTCGATGAGGATCTGGGTGTCCATGCCCTGCAGCTTGTTCTGCTTGTCCCCCACAGGGAACGGCCCAGCCTGCTGCGAGATGGCGATCATGGTGTAGTGGCGGACCATATTCGCCATGAAGGGTAGCGCCGTCTGTCGCAGCTCCTTAATCGCAGCAGCAACTGGAAATACACGGAGAATTGGAGGTCAATCCATGTAAAGTCTTCTGTTAGGACTTGCAAAAATCGATCTAGACAAGAAACTTCTTGATCGCAGCAACCAAAAATACATGCGGAAAGTTGTTGCAGATCAACCAACGACGACGGTATTTGCACATTAAATTAGAATCAGAAAGGGAGTTCCAGACAGGACTACGAAGACATAGCTCGGAGCATACCAAACATTCCTGTGAGAGCCTGCTCGTGGACCTTCCTGGAATGTGAGTCTGGATTCTTGTACAGTGGGCAGGTGCTGGTGGTTATCTCTTTCACTGTGAAGCTGAAATAATAGAGATCGGTATCAAATAAACATCACTACTGAAGTCTCTATACTAGCATAGAATCACATGTATAGAAACACGTTATGAACTGATAGAAATGTTGATTGAATAAACCATAAGTATCTGATTGTAATTAATTACTGTCCTACATGACCAAGTGGTGACCAACGGACTGTGACTGAGCACAGATGGTCAGAAGGAAATACCTGGAGTGGGTCAATAGATGTGTCAACGTTTGTTTGTCGTCTTCCAGATTCATCACAGACACCAGGAAGCACTTGATGAGCTCCCAAGCCTGGCGCCGACTGAAGGCATCGGTGGAACTACTCTTGAGGGCCGTCAGTGCTGTGTCGATAGCCTGGAATAGGGGGAAAACATTGGCATCTCAAGTCATTCAAACATCATATGCAGAACTATCAACAAAGCATAGAAGCTTTCTATCTGTTCACCCGAGATCTTACTTAGTATTTCACAACTGCAGTTTGATCATGACAGTAACACTGAAGAAAAGTTAGACGAGAACACATTAGCTGATTAAGTCAGTAAGGTAATCTTGGACAAAGTTGATGCTTCTATAACATAACTGTACCTACCTTTTCCACAGGCAGCATGATGGGCGTCTTTGTGTCTTGGAAGTGGATGTTAATACATGGTCCTACTGTCTCCTTGTCGTTGTACTGCAGCTGTAACAATAACACATGCATAATGTACACAGTGAGAGAGAGAGCTCAACTTCTGCGGGATATTTCATAAAGATCGTCACAACTTTTATATTCTACTCCTTCCAAACACTAACACAAAGAAAGCTGTACCTTCTGTGGTTCTCTCAACATCTTCCTGTTTCCACCGCCGAACTTGCCGAGGACTCTGAAGGCTACGTGTGCGATGTTGTCCTGAGGATTTCGAAGTGTTCTCCACAACGCCTGGAACATCCAAGAAATCAGTGATCGAGTTACTATTTTGTCACAGTACTACCCTATCACGCATACGTGATGGTTGAAGAAATCAGTAAGACAGCTAGCTGATGGATGCCTGAACTATGCATGGCCAGCTGAAAATGCTGAATCATACATATTTATGAATAGGATGCCTCCCAGAAGACACGCACCTGCATGAGCTCGGCACGGACAGGCTGGATGTGGTCGTACAGGAAGTCTGGCTGTAGATTGTCAACACACAGCTCCAGTGTCCTCAGACCCTGATGGAAAAACATCATAAAATTATCTTCATATTTACATAATCCAATGTGTCTGTGAGATGTAAGTTACACACATGACCAAAGAGTGTCTGCAAGAATTAGTTACACACCTGACTAATGAGTGTCTGCAAGATTTAGTTACACACCTGACTAATGAATGTCTGCAAGATTTAGTTACACACCTGACTAACGAGTGTCTGCAAGATTTAATTACACACCTGACTAATGAATGTCTACAAGATTTAGTTACACACCTGACTAACGAGTGTCTGCAAGATTTAGTTACACACCTGACTAATGAATGTCTGGAAGATAAAGATACACACCTAACTAACGTGTGTCTGCAAGATATAGATACACACCTGACTAAAGAGTGTCTGTAAGATTTAGCTACATATCTGACTAAAGAGTGTCTGCAAGATTTAGTTACACATCTGACTAAAGGGTGTCTGCAAGATATATACACAACTGACTAATAAATGTCTGCAAGCTATAGATACACATCTGACTAACAAGTGTCTGCAAGATATAGACACACACCTGACTAACGAGTGTCTGCGAGCCGTTGAGCGCGGACACCAAGGGATCCATCAACATAGGCAGGTATGGCAGGAGAGAGCTGAGTCGGACAGGGACCGTCAGACACAGCTCTACAAACAGGTCCTTCATATGCTGTCGGTGCAGTCCGCTCTGGAGGCTGTTCAGGCCTGGAGAATAGAACGCCAGGGGTGTTCAATCAGTGCAAAGAATGTCTTGTGGTACTGATAGCAATAACTACACTGCATAGTTTACCTATAGTCTTGCTCGCCACCGTTCACATTCTAGTAACACTACAACTCAGTTAGCTCATCACAGTTAGACAACGAAAAGTTGCAACAAACCTTGCAGGAGATTGGGCAACAAGGGAAGGAACTCTTGGTACAGCAGGTCGTGACTCCCGCCGCCGATGGATCGGAAGAGCGCCCTCAGTAACAGGAAGTAGTTGTACGGCTCCTTGGCACTCATAGCCAACTCCATTGATTGGTTGACTATAGTGTGGAGGTGAGGCTACAACAGGGTGAAAGTGCGCGTCTCAATATACTGCTGATATATGTAAAACTACTCAAATACTTTTTCTTCTTACACATATGTACATTTACAAGCTAGTTTCTACTTGATCTACCCACCTTCAACATCTGTTCATTCTCAGCAGCAAACAGAGACACAGATCCAAACACCAGCTTGAATAGTTTGAGGTACAGGTTTGACCGCTCCATGTTGGCTGAAATGGAACACGTCAGGTCAATACTACTGGTCCATGAACTTAATCACTGGATATTGGATCTGTATACGGATCTCTCAACACATGATCAAGTCAGTAGTAACACTCACATCCCATGTCCTCAAGTCTTGCCAGTAAATATTCAACCAGGATAGTGGCAAAGGTTGCCGATGTCTGCTGGTTAGCCAAGAAAGAATTGGCCACAATCTGGAAAAAAAATAGTAGTTGAATAAATAACAAAACCCAATATAGTCGGAAAAATCACGCAACATAAAATATTCAGAAAAATCATGCAACATAAAACATATCAACGTCATATCCGATATGGCCGAGATGCCTGTACATGTTGTATGGATGCCAGGGATCAAGAGTGATAAGTGACTATCATAAGAAGCTTAATGAGTTCTATCTGTAGTACATCGTACCTGCAGAGCGTAGTTGTTGTGTATTCTCTCCACCATGTACTGAAACAAACAACAACTTTGTTTAGATGTAGTGAATATGCATTCACATATTTAGCAACATCTTAAAATAAATAACGATATTTACAGTCGAGACAACACTCAACTGTCAACAGGTACCTACCTCAATTACAGACGAGAAGATCTCCTTGAAGGTGATAGAGCTCATCATTGTAAACTGAAATAGAAACAACACAAAATGCAAAATATCTTCTAGAAGATGTCCAGAAAATAAATGTGCTTCCCAATTATCTCTTCACTGTATCTGAATGGCACCAATATTAAATTTACTGTTCACAGTGGAAAACTTTCTACGATGTGCAAGCATAAACATTAATTTCATACCATAGCTCATTCTTAAAAGGGTATATACAGCAGCGATAATTCTTGGATCTATTAATTATGCAATGCGTGCAGACAATTTATTGACTTACAACTCCAGCAAAATGCTCCAAGACTTCTTTCTCTTCTTTAGTTCTGACAGTTTGAACACTAAAGAAAACAAAGGTAAGTTAAATACTTGAATGTGTATGTATAGTACAGGCATGTCAACAGACAATTGTGATTTCAGCGAAAAAGAAGCCTGGGGTATGAGGTCTGCATACCTCAAGCCATGTCCAGTGTAAATAAATCGACCCCTGGACAAAGAAATCAGTGCTTTTTTCACCAATCTGCAGAAAACTGCCATGACTGATGAAATTTAGTAGAAAGCTCCCCCATAAAATACCTTCCAGCCCTTAACTTATATTGTTGAGTGTATATATATAGACAGCTTACACGGCGGGTCTGATGATGGCCTGGCCGGTGGAGGTGACGTTGATGGTGTAGATGTCGAGCGCCTCCAGCGCGTACTTGACTAGGCGGACGTACACCAGCGTCTCCTTGGCCTGGAACTGTTTGGTCTGCACCAAGCTGACGTCAGCTGTATGGAGGAAATGATCAGGTGAATCTTGGAGATATTACAGACAGAGGAAAAACCCATAGCAAAACAAGTTAGATGCTCTGTTCCAGGGGCCTGTTGCATGACGCTCTTGTAAGATCAATGTTTTCTATTGTGGCGTGCAACAGGCCCCAGGATCCTAATGAAATCCCACCCAGGATCCTGGAACAGGACACCTTGCTGTAAATGTGTTGACCATGAATATTATTTTAAATCAAGAAACTTTTGCATTGCTTTCTAAATTGGTTATCATTGGCAGATTTATAAGCCTCTACCGATGTTGAATGACTGTTCGACTACTACTGGCTACTAGTAGAATGAGGTTGAATGGTCTCACCAGTGCCGATAGCCTTGCAGGCTAAGACTCCCCAGGTGATTGTCTTCACGCCACAGACAAGTGTCTTCACCAGACTGCGACAGTCGGCCACAGAGTACACGTTGTACTGACTCGGAGTCACACCAAACCGGTTTTGTGTCTGTTGACAAAACAGTGCTTGGTGTTCATACAAGACAAACATTTCAGTCAATATTTAGTTCGCAGTGTTAAATCTTCGAGGGACGTTATGTCATAAAGTCCTCAGCTTGTTAACAAAGTAAAAAACAAGTTTGACTTGTCCAGACTTCGATAGCGATTCAAGGTCCTTACACTGAGCTCAGGATATTGGCCATTTTTATAGCAAACAAGGTAACCAGATGCATTCAGTCGGCTTGCGTTTCATGAAAGGGTAGTCCAGAAATAAACCAAGGTATACATCACGTTTTTGCTACAGCAGGGAATGATGCCAACCTCAATCTACACCAGGTTACCAGTACGACCAGTGAGTAAACTTCGGCTACATATAACAACATCTACAATACCTTGTTTGATTCTTCCTTCTCCTTCGACGACTCCAGTAACGTGGCTGCAAATGTTTTGTTCTCGTCCTTGGGAGTCTCGGGCAGACTGGGTTTGACATCGATGGTGGCCTTGGCGTCGATGGGTTTGATGTCGGCTGACAGACCAGATGCTGGAGTTGCAGTGGTGCTCTGTTGTTGCTTGCTGTAATGCAAAACATGATGCAGTTGAATCATATCCTCCCAGAGTGTAAACACAATCATCAACATTACAAAATGGAGAGACTAAGTCGGGCAGAAACAGATTCACATTTACATGTCAAATGACCAAGTTATTACAAGGTCACTTTACTCACCATTTCTGCAGAATTTGCGGCAGCTGTATGGTTGCTATGGTTTTGAACTTCAGCACAAACACTTCTAGCATCCTCATGAGGAGTTCTCTCCCCTAAAATACAGACAGAAAGAAAGTTCAGGAATTAAGGCAATTACATGCGCAATGACATATCTGCATATTTTCCGCATTATTATAATTTGTTTTGTGCTAAACTTTTATGACAAATTTATTTTTCTTAACAAGTGATGTCTATTTTGAAATAACCAAATACATTTGGTGCATCCTTTCCATGAAAGCCAAAACAAAAACTGCCACTACTCAGTAGGGGACATGAGACAGTGACTCAGCTATAGTAAAAGACATGACACTGTCACACTGTCGTACATTGCCGTTCTCCTGCTCGCTCTTCTGGCGGATACACTCGACCAGATTGAGCAGTAGCTTGCAGGACATGGTCTGGATACTGCTGGGGAGGGACTCGTCGTGCACGTTCTTAGAGAACAGGTTGACGGCCAGAGACAGGTCATTGAGAGGCAGGGCCGACCTCACATGGTGGACCAGGTCAGCTAGGGTGCTGTACGCTAGAGGCCTGGAAAAAACCCATTGACATTTATTAAATCAGAAATCAACATTAGCATGTTAGGTCAACATTGGCTCTCATAATATGAGATTGTCAAGCTTCCATTAGTATTTTCACAAGACAATATGTGCAGGTAGTTAACGCTATTTTGCTGCTGTATTCCGAAATACCTGAGAGATTCATGTGTTGTCCATCCAGAGCCAATCAGAGTATTCTCATCAAACAGTTTGTCGATGCAAGGAACAAATTCTGAAAGATGGAAAGAAAATGTGTCAATATTGACAAAAAAAGATATTTTTGATATTATTTCACTCATTTCACAGCACATCAATTTATGATAGGAGGAAACATGCAACACCTGGGTCCCAGAGTGCTGCAGTAAACATGCGGCATTTGAAATCATAACTTGATTGAATATTGACATAATTACTATTTCTGAGGTCAGTAGACAGGATGTGACGGGCAGCGATCAGGAGCTCTTTCCGTAGGTGAGCCACTTCCTGTGGACACAGTGTCAGCAGCCCCAGTAGTCCTTGCACCATCTGCTGTGAGTGGTTGTTCACCTGACCCTGCAACAGCAACACCACGTGACAAGGAAGATCTCACAGGAGTGTCCAGGATCTCGCAAAATCTCATAAGATTACTAATGCATTAATAGTAACCAGGTGTGTGCTCATCAAAGAGTTTGAACAAGTTTGAATTCAATGCCAAGTAGCTTGATGATACAGTGTCCCCTCGATATAATGCTGGATTTGGGGTCCATGACATCCACCACCCTCCCCCCCGCACCCACCTTATAGTACCAGCCTTATAGGATAGTACAGGTAAATAACAAAAATAAAAATGGGATCCACATCTGACCCTGCCTTATATCCGATGTACATGCATAATATTTCACTGGTTGTATACAAACATCAGGCCTCAATGTTACTAAATGTTGTGAGTATGATTTTATCATCAAGCTCAAATTTTGAATAAAACCTTGAGTTTAGCATGAGTTTTCTTTTGTACCCAAAAAAATGTTTTGTAATCATGGGGTCACATTTCTGGTCACATATTACTGGTAGTAACCGTTCTTATTCCTGATTGAAAATAGGACAAAGATAATACTTTCCTGACCACTAAAATTATATGTTTAAAACAAATCTAATATAACATTTGTAACTTTACAAGAGTATATATTTAAGCATAATACTAAGCCATATAATAAATTGCTACACAAACCTAGAATTTAACTTCAAACAAAGGGGAAAGTGTTTCCATCTAAATTCTAACACCATCAATTCTTCTGAAGATATTTCTGATCCATCATCAATATTTAACGCACGTTATCTATATGTGTAGAGCTCAAAGAAAGAAAATAACAGAAAAAGTGTTAGACCCAAAGCTCAAATGGATGAAATTCAGGATATTCTCCCGAAAAAGCATGCAATGTTTGTTGAACAGGAGCTTTTATTCTTTACCAGTGTTGACAGCTAGATATATTTGCTGTTGAATGTTATCTTCCGCGATTTTGCAACATAGCAACAGATGCATGTTACATTACTTATACTTTCTGGTGCATCTTGTCAAGGGCATCGCTGTGCAAATAGCAGGAGCCAGTCATCAGATTCCATTATCCCCGATATGAAATAATCGCAATCTTAATAATCTATGATCAAGGCAGGTTTCAATTCAACTCCAGCAGCAAGCAGAAGGTTAAAATAAATTCCCATGGCATGAAAATCCTGCTGAAAATAACATGTCCATTGACAAAACAGTGACAGCTTGTATATTGTGTTCGTGAGCATTATCGATGTCTGGTGTTAAAACTGTTAAATACATTATCGCCATCACATGTCAAGAGTGGTGATCACAACATATTCACTTAATCAATTATAAGAGCTGGTGGTGGTAGAGGGGCAAGCTGTTTAATGTAATTTAATGTAATTAAACACTGAGGATGTTTGTTCAATGTTTAACATTACATGATTAACTCAAAATTAAAATTTAATGCTGTGAGAATAATGGGATTTCTTTTTATAATTGTGTATGGCTTTCTGATGCCTTGTGAACAAGTTGTTTTAGGACATGTGCATGATATACTTTGCATATACAAGAGTAAAATAAAATAAAATAAAATAAATAATAATAACATACCAACACAATAACAAAATACTAAAATTATAATTTAATTTCTAAAAAACAACAACAAAGTATTACAGTCGACCCCTATTTATCCGGGAGGGTGCCTTCCCGGTAAAATCATGTGAATAACTTACTTTCCGGATATCTGAGTCATTTTACATATAGGAAGACTGATAATATTGCATGGCTCCAGTAAAAACCGTGTGGATAGCGAGGGAACCAGATTATTCAAAGTCCGGATAAACAGGGGTCCACTGTACAATTATTACAAATCTTATATACTTATCACAATTAGCACGTTTATACATCTCTCATCATTACTTACTCACAACAAAACCTAGCTCTTCGATAGGTCTGCTGCAGTACTTCAAAAACACTATAAATTTGATAAGATAACATGGTAGATGTTGTACATTGTGACATCCCAGTCATTGTACGAGATCACAATTAGTGCACAGTGTCAGTCATTTGATGGTAACACCTGATTTCTAGGGCCAGTTCCACAGAATAATCGTAGCGCTACCACAGAGTCTTCTCCTGTATGTTAGCATGGAGTTTCTAACAGTCTAACATGTCTAAAGAGTTGTGACTCTCAGAGCCCTATGATTGTTCTGTGGAAGCTCGAGGGAGCATGATCAAAATTACCGCCACCTCGGGTGAACTCTTTCAATCCCACAAGACAGCATATAATGGATTCTAATAATCTCATACCACAAGCTCTCTCCTCCCTACACACAGCGCCGAACAGTAATTTAGCAAACTATTATATATTGTAGATATACACCGGCTGTCGCCTAACCATGTTAACAGTGTCAATATTTGTATGGACAAGTTCACTTTCAGTAGGCTACTGTTGTGGTATCATCTGAAATGCAGACCATTTTTAATACGGTACCTGACAGATAAGGATTTACGTAGAATGTTTTAATTCCTTTTCAGTTCAGATAAATTGGAGAAAAAAAAATTTAGTTTTTTTTATCTTTTTACGGTAAATACATTTTTAGCATTACAAATAATAAGTTATGATAGTACAAAAACTTAATAATAAAATAATAATAATAATAATAATAATATGTGTATTGTAATAATAATGATAATAACAATGTTATGCTGAATCAACAAAGCTGTTCCTTATGCTCAGCAGACCTTATGCAACTCACTGTACCAAACGAAGAAAAACTTTGGAGATAGATTGCTTTTGCACTATATTAATTTCCTATTATTATTATTATTATTATTAGTATTAGTACTAGTATTAGTAGTAGTAGTAGTATTCATTCTGTTAAAACACCACTGAGCAGCATATTGTGGAAGATATCGGCGCTCTAATTATGCATAGTACATGTAATTATTATTATTATATGTATTACAGTGTCCCCTCTATATAAGGCTGTATTTGGGGTCCATGACATACCACCAGCCTTATAGTACCAGCCTTATATAATAGTGCAGGTAAATAACAAAAAATAAAAATGGGGTCCACATCTGACCCAGCCTTATATCCGAATCCGCTCTGTATCGAACAGCCTTATTATTAATATTATTACTATTGAACAAAGGTGCTCGTAGTAGAAAGATATTGCAAAAACCAAAATCAGCCCTTGAACCATCAAATCATCAATTTCCATGTTTATTGTTTGACCACAATAAACACGAATGCCCTGGATGCCTATTCTTGAAACATTCTTACGATCTTCTTAGCCTAAGAACGTGCATAGCATACAGTATGTCATAGGTATCCTAAATATTGTTGTCCGATCGTAAGAATGTTCCTAGAATAGGCCACCGACTCTACAGGAGGGTTGTAGTGTTATGAGAGTCGTAACTCGGCACATACAAGTAAAATTGGGAGTTATGACTCTTGTAAATATGCTACAATCGTTCTATAGAAGAAGACACTGGATAAATTCCTTGAGAACATTCATAACTGGGTCAAGAACCACACAAAAACACACAAAAACACACAAAAACACACACAAACACTACACAAATACCACACAAACACAGCTGTTAGTCCACTTTAAAACACTGTTTGCAGAAATTCGAGAATATCCAGTTTTATTTTGGAACGATGCTCATATAATGGGTCCATTGTGCAGATCTGCTGCAACAACAATCAAACTGCACCTTATATAGTACCGGTAATTCTTTTTTTTCTATTACTCACTTATCTGTAACTTGCAGCCATGCACTGAGTAACAGATCCATAGACCGCTTCAGCAGAAGCACAACTGTAGTGCAGAATCTATTCATGGAACAGCTGTTAATGCGGCTGAATTACATAATGATCAACATGGCTGAATTACATACTGATCATCTCATAGGGTGTGCATTCAAATGCAATAATTGGAATGACTACAATATACATTCATTGAATACTGAGGCACCTTTCTAAATAGGTAGAACATTTTAAAAGCTACTTAATTGTTCATAACCCTGTAGGATAGGACAGTTGGTAGTGCGTCGTACAATAAACCTCAAGGTTTGAGTTTTAAGACCTAAAGGTTCGAGTTTTAATCGATGGATAGGATCTATTGATATAATTAATTGGACTGAACTTGGAAATGTATTGAAGACTTTAGTCTTCATGACCATCAAACAAGAATGTAGTAAAGAAAACAACTGAAATAAGATAACGTAGCTTTACATTCAATTAAGTTGATGTAATTAGTTGATCAGAAATAATACTTAAGTTCGTATCTATAAAAAGTATTATTGATTTACTTTTTTTTTTTAATCCAATTAACCCTCTGTCTGCTTGATAATGCACATGCACTGCTGTTTAGGGCATCTCTGGTTGCCTGCAGCATGAAGAGGGTTAAATGACAGTAATGCAATTTTAGACTTGCACTGTTTCTGTGCACAGAATATGAACAATGCAGTCACTTTCCACTGGTCGACTGGCAGGTAGTTCATTATTAATGAATAAACATGAGTAGACTGAATAATTGAGCGTGTAATTTGCCAGTGAGTATACTGAAGAACATGTAGGAGATATAGGCAGTGTATATATTGTGACTTGATCTTGTACAATAGACAGGTAGACATGCTCCTTTGTAAATTTGCAGTAACTACAGTCACAGCACTATGCATGGGGCATTTCCAATTGACTCTAGCACAAAGAAGGTTAACATACAGTGATCGAAATTAACACTAGGTCGCTAGTCTGGGCCATTGCTCCCAATGCTAAAGGTATCCGACATGTTGAAATACATGTGTTTTATTTGTTATTTGTATCACTATTAGGGCATATAAGTTTCGATCGCTGAAAATATCTGAACATCTTCCCAGGGAGTTGAGAAGGAAAACAAGGGTGCACTGATCCATGGAACATGGTAAGAATGTAACAATATGAGCACACTTCCTGGTAATGATTAGACAGGGAACATAAATGTGTAGGTTATTAGAAAGCATTTTATTATGAGAAAACCAACACATTTAATAATGAGAAACCCAAATAAGCAACATTTTCATTGTAGCATAAACATTTATTTTTTTAAATAAAATAATAAAGGTTTTGCTGTAAAAATAAATATTAAAAAAATACATTTACGGTACTTTTTTTAAACTTTTATTTAGAGGTGTCATGATTCACAGAGTTATAGAGGTGAATCTTAACAACAGTACATCACAACTTGTATCTAGAAATAAAAGTATCGATTCAGGTTTCCAAGCCGTATGGATTTCATTAACCTTCTCCCTCCCAAAGGCAACCGGAGATGCTTCATAGATCTTCCGATTGTGATTAATCCCCTTCATGTGTACACAAGCGCTGACATCCAACAAATCGCTAGGACATCGCTTCTCAAAGTTCTCACGTCTACTACAAGTACTAGTATACCACGAGGGCTCTCTTAGCAGTCTCTTGTACATGGTGATTGGACACTCATAAAAGCGCTATGGTCTCGTAGTGGAGATGAGAGCTTCGATAAATGATACCCTGGCCCCCGTTTCACAACAGTGTCCTAACTTTAGGAGCTCCTAACTTTATGACCCAGTTTCAGTTTGATGTCGATT
>JAUTBQ010090645.1:0-16241 GCA_032361185.1 Lepetodrilus ovalis
TTGTTCTTCGGTCGTGTGTGGGAACCGCGTTCTTAAGTGTTTGCTTAAGGATTTTTAGAATGTTACCTTTTTCCACGAGAACTCCTTTTTGTTCATTAAATGACTTGTTTGCACAAATAATTTAACGAATTTTAAAGGGATTCTCCATAACTTGCTGATACTTCAGGTAATTAATCCCGAACACCTATGGGGGTTACAGTGATCCAGAGGTGGGGAAGGAAAAACTACAGGCGTGGCAGGAACACACCCGTGACTCATTTTTTCTCCATACTGCCAGGCGTGGGCTTCTGAGCGTGATTAGTACAGAGCTTAATGCAAGACTGGAGTTGATGAGATGAAGCGATGATTTGTAAGTATCAGAAACTTCATGGTGATCATCAATTGACTCTGTTCTAACAGGTTGGCAGTTAAATACCCCGTCAGCTTGCTGCAGATCATGTATCAAATTCTTTAGAAATATTGATTAGGATAATGAGAAAATGGCTTCTTTTATGGGAGGTAGGCTTGATATTAGCTACTCCACGGTACACCTTCAATTTTATCGCGCTTACCTGGTTTAGCCTGAGCGATAAAAGATTCCGTGTGCTTGGAAGAAATCTTGGTTCAGGCTCTGATATTTTGTGAGTAACCGAGTTTTTAGTCTAGAAATAATTAGAGGCCAGTGAATTCCTCCTACATATATGTTGTCACCCATCCTGTTGAGCTAGCCTTGCCCATCTATCCTATGAACTGTCTAAGTGATGCTGAAAATAAACGGATGGAGTCATTCACTCAGCGCCGCCATAGGGATCAATACTACCTGTCGCATGTTATTCTTCGGATAATTTTGGGAAAGCATATGAAATGTGACCCTAAAGCGATTGATATCGTTAGCAATACCTTTGGAAAACCCTATATTCGGGATTTCCCCGAATTTCAATTCAATCTCTCGCATACAGATGGTGCCATTGCGCTTGGAGTTGCAAATAATTTCGTTGGGGTGGATATAGAAAACACCTCAAGTCGCAGTTTTCCCGAGGAACTCTATTCTAGGATCTTCACGGAGGAGGAAAAAAGCAGTCTATTCTCTAAAAAGGCTAGTTGGCGTTCGCGATTGGCGTTTAGGTATTGGACTCGGAAAGAGGCTATTGCCAAGGCGGACGGACGTGGTTTGAGTCTTGATTTCCGTAAAATTCAAACGGCAATATGGGTCGCAGGGAAATACGAAGCTCCGGGTTATTGTGATGGCAGGACTTGGTTTATCAGTAGCGAGCGCCATGGTGATTGGATTTGGTCTATTGCGAGTTTGGAACCAAGTACAAATATAGTTGTTCAATACCCTGATTGGCGCGTATTTGTTGATCCAGCGTGAAGTGCATACCTTGCGCAATAAAGAAATCACTCTGTAGCCGAATGAAGCAACTTACGATAAATCGTCCTATGGGTTGCTTACATTTTTATTATCCACTAGGCGACTTTAGTCCGCGAAGCGAAGCCCGTGGTTTAAAACCACCGTCTTTCAGACGCTTTCTCTTTCAGTCGGCGGTTCAGTCCGCCGAAATCGATTTTAATCGATCAAAACCATCAGCTTGAGCTGGTGGTTGTTTAGTTTGGAATACCTTCCCTTTTTATTTTGGAATATCTTAATGAGTAATCCCCAAGTATTTAATGCTTATAGCCGTTATTATGATCTCTTGTATCAAGATAAAGATTACTCCGCTGAGTCTAGGTATATAGATGAGTTATTGAAGCGATGTGGAGTTGATGGTCGTTGTTTACTTGAGTTTGGGTCTGGGACAGGTAAGCACGGAAGAATGCTTGCTGAAAGAGGGTATGACGTCACCGGCATTGAACGCAGCGGCGGGATGGTGGCTCAAGCGATGCAAGGAAATGGTTTTACTTGCGAGCAAGGTGATATCCGCTCAGTGCAGCTCGAGCGAGCCTTTGATGCAGTGATATCGTTGTTTCATGTGGTTAGTTATCAGGTTACGAATGCTGACGTACAAGCTGTATTTTCTCGAGCAGCTGAACACCTGCAGCCAGGCGGGCTCTTTTTATTTGATGTTTGGTATAGTCCTGCAGTATATAAGCAAAAGCCAGAAGTCCGAATAAAAAGGCTGGCCGATGAGCTGGTGGAGATTACCCGTATTGCGGAACCTGTAATAAGGCCTAATGAAAATAGGGTCAATGTCAATTTTACTATCTTTGCCCAAGATTCGGAAACTGGTGCTTGTCAGGTGCTTAAAGAGTCCCACCCCATGCGTCATTTTTCACTGCCAGAGATTGATCAGTTTGCGTCAGAGATAGGTTTCAAACGAGTTGTTGCGGAAGAATTTTTGACTGGCTCTGAGCCTGGAGTTGACACTTGGGGTGTGTGTTTTGTTTTACGTAAGGTGTGATAAATGAGCGATTTTATTCCTGTTAACGAGCCTTTGCTGGCGGGCAACGAAAAAAAATATCTGAACGAATGTATCGATACTGGCTGGATATCTTCTGAAGGGCCCTTTGTTAAGCGCTTTGAGGAAGAGTTTGCTGCACGAATGGGGCGTGAATACGGTATTGCGGTTTCTAATGGGACTGCCGCACTTGATGTCGCGGTAGAAGCTTTGGGTATTGGGCCTGGGGATGAAGTGATCCTTCCAACCTTTACAATCATCTCATGTATTCTTCAGATAGTCCGCTCGGGCGCCCTACCTGTATTGGTCGACAGTGATCCTGACACATGGAATATGGATGTCTCGCGCATAGAGGATAAAATTACTCCCCGCACTAAAGCAATCATGGTGGTGCATATCTTTGGCCTGCCTGTCGATATGGATCCCGTGCTTGATATTGCTCAACGACATGGGCTTAAAATTATAGAAGATGCCGCTGAGGTAATCGGGCAAACATATCGAGGAAAGCTTTGCGGTAGTTTTGGTGATATCAGTATTGTTAGTTTTTATCCAAACAAACATGTGACGACAGGCGAGGGTGGGATGGTCCTAACTGACAACCCGGATCTTGATGAAAAATCTCGTTCTTTACGGAACCTATGCTTTAATTCGAAACAACGTTTTGTTCATGAAGGATTAGGTTGGAACTATCGGATGACAAACATGCAGGCGGCTATGGGACTTGCTCAATTGGAGCAATTGGAGGGGTTTGTAGAGAAAAAACGTCGAATAGGAAAGCGGTATACTGAACTTCTAGATTCATTGCCTAGCCTTAGATTACCGATCCCAGTTGTTGAGTATGCAGAAAATATCTATTGGGTGTATGGAATCGTATTAGAAAATGAGCTGTCTCTGGACTCCAAAGAGATGATGTCCCTTTTAACGAAAAATGGAGTTGGATCTAGACCTTTTTTTTGGCCAATGCATGAGCAGCCAGTGCTAAAAGAAAAGGGGTTATTTATTGGTGAAAAATATCCCGCATCGGAGCTTATTGCGCGAAGAGGGTTTTATATACCTAGCGGACTTGCCGTGACTGACGAACAGGTCGAACAGACTGCTAGGGTGGTTAAAGAGTTAGTTCTGTTAAATAGTTGACGTGATCCGCTCGCAGGCTAAATATTTCTACTTTCCTTGCCGTGTCCGGAGCTGGAGTGCAAGCGAGCTAGCAAAGGCGGTCAAATTGATGTCGATAAGCTGGTTTAATAATTAAGGGTATGCAGTGCCTGGATCAAAACATTTTTTGTTGCGAGGCGTAAAACGCTTAATTTTGGTGCGTTGGTTGATGCGCGCACAAAACTGATCCTATTTCCCAGTATTGTACATAACGTGTTGTAATTTCTTTGGCAGCCATGATCATTATTGCTAAAACCGCTTCATCGTTAGCCCTTGCAAGGGTTGCTCGATGCAGCGGGGAAGGGCAAATCCTTTTTTTCTCATTTCGTCGCTAATTCGAAGACCTCACTGCCTAATATTTCTTTGCCTATGAGGTCTCAAGGTTTCGATCACTTGGTCGCGCGCATTACGTTTCATGTGTGCCACAAATTTTGGTAAGGTCTTCATTATAGGAGGAGGTAGCTGATTACAGATACAAACTATAAGTACTTCGAGTTGCTCTGTGGCTTCCTGGGCGAAAAAGAAGACTCCCTAAGCGCGATTGATTACGAAAGTGAAATCAGGAGTGTAGATTGGGGGGGGATGTTCGAACTTGCTGATCATTATTTGGTTCTACCGGCGCTGTATCTTGGCTTAAAACGGAAGCACTACCTGAATTTTCTTGATTTAGAGGCTCAGGCTTTTCTCCGAGAGGTGTATGGGTTAAATAGTCAGCGTAATAGTAGGCTTAAAGAGGAGGCATTAGGCGTTATACGTGTTTTAAACTCCCAAGGTATTCAACCTGTGCTACTTAAAGGTATCGCTGGGTTATTGACGGGGTTATATGAGGATGATGGAGAGCGAATAATCGGTGACATTGATTTACTTGTAGATCAATCAGAGCTGGCAATGGTGGTTAAGTTATTAGTTGCTAGCGGTTGTCACTGTGACAGTAAAGAGTTATGTCAACGCGTTTTTAACGGTGATTTTTACTTGCACGAAATAGGGGTGCTTACAAAATCAAATCTATTTGCAATAGACTTGCATGTGCGTCCAGTTGGGACGTCAGGGAAGCGGGCGTTTGTATCCGCAGAAGAGGCTAGAGAAACTGCTCAAGTTATTGATGTAGAGGGTGTACGTGCGCTCGTGCCCCCTCCTTATTTCCGTTTACTGCATAATTTTTATCATGCTCAGTTTCAAGACCATTCCTACTACCTAAATGGAAGAATAAACTTGAGGCAACTAATAGACTGGGGGAAATTAATGGAGCGATATGGTAGTGAGCCGTGTTTAGAACAAATTGAGAATAAGATACGTGTTCACCGAAAATCCCTCCCATATAAACTATATCTTCTGAACTCATGGATATTTCTAAGATTGCTGACTTTAAAAGGAATGAAAGCGGGTAGGATAGAAAAGTTGCTATTTCTGAGGCAGAAATTATGCATTCAGAGTGCCTGGTTTAATCGGGCTAATCGTCTTTTCGCATACTTTGTTAGTGGATTGTTTTTATTTACTCCGGAAAAACTATGTCTTTCTTTTGGTGATCAACCCTTGCGCAAATTGATGATGTTAAGAATAAAGAGATTTTTTGAACCGGATTGGTATGCACGTCGGAAAAAGGAACTAAAGAGCCTGTGGTAGCACGTGCAAGAAAAACTGGCTTTATCTTGTCTTTTGAATGCCCAATTAGCGAGGAAGCACTATGCTTGACCTCATAGGTGTTCGGCATTTATTTCACGTCTTTTCAATGAGTTAAATATTCCTAGCTATAACAGTGATAATCGCCATTTAGCTCAGTTTAACCCCATCTGAGTATTGTATAAGGGCTTCTACGCTATATGGATTGCAAGAACAGAGGCTAAGCCTAAATTTCTAACTATATGATTTTATTGAGTCAGAATCTCGAGCGCCTATGTGCTTGACCTCATTATTAATCGTTGCGTATGTTTTCGCATGGTTTGCTGGTGAAAACACTATATTCTAGTTACAAAGCATATTTCCTACAGCGAAAACTTTCGCAACGATTAATAGTTATGGGATTTTCAGGCTTCCTATCTTTAGATAAAAAATTACTCTAGATGTTTTTATTTCCTCTGAAATCCAGAATTTGAATTCGACGTAAAATGACATTGGTAATAATATATAAATGAGAGGTACGTGGGTAAAAGCGTTGCTAGGAAATAAAATGTTTTTTAGATCCTACAGGTTGGTTGTATTATACAATATTCGTAAGTAATGTTTTATTTCTTGTGTCAAAGAAAGGGTCGTATTCATAAACGACATTTAAAGTCTCCGATGGGGGATCCGTAAATCTCACGCCTTCAGGCAGTCAGGGACTGGTGGTATGCGCAGGGTGGGCATACTAGGGGTGATATAGGCTGAGATACCGAGAGTTGTTTCGGGAGGCTGCGCGAAGCAAGGGAATGATAATATCGCGGGTTTTATCAACAGGAATTATGTGCACATACTGCTCGGCATTCCGCCAAGGTTATCGGTGTCCCGAGCGGTGCTATTTTTGAAAGAAAAACTTCTCATAAGCTATTTTCAGAGTCTCCGTCGTTAAAGGAGAGATATTGGGGCGCACCTGTTGGCAAGAAGATATTGAGTTGCTTCTGCCGGACAGGTGACGGGCGAAGTCTGGAAGAAATACATCAAGAATCAGAAGCCTAATGAGCCTGGTGAGGATTTTACTGTGCTATAAATCTCCTTTAGGTGAAACGATCCGGCTTTCAGCCGTAACTTGAAGTCACCCGTCTTTTAACCGGTGGAGTATCCACACTTATAGCCCCTATCTCAACAAATGAGTATATAGGTTGGGATGTCTCTCCTTTTGAGCTGTGGATGCGATTAAGAATCTTATTTTAGCCTTTTAGAGGATGGTGGGATGCCAATAGTTCCGGTTGGTTGTGATGATTTCCTAGAAGGAGAAATTAATAGGGGTAAATTACCTAGTGAGCAGCAGTTTCTTCGAGGGAATAAGCACTAATGAATGGTCTGATGCAAAAGAAGAATGTTGCTATAAAAGCAATATATGGAAAGTTCTGCTTTAGGACTAACTCTCTCGTTGTAGGTGTTTGTAGCATGCATTGCGGTTAAGTACTGCTTATTATCGACTGTGAATTATATAAAATCAGGTGTCGCCAAATTTATTGCAATACTGTATGGGTTGTTTCTATTAAAGTTCCTTTCCGTCTTTCTATCTGAATTAGAATTCTCTAAATACTTCTTGTACTTTAATGCTTGTTTGTACGTATCTACTTTAGTGTTTGGGCTGCAGGGGGCTATTATTCTAAGGTTTCAGCCGATACTAGATAAGGCTACGGTATCTCAGATATACAAGATGCTTAATAGTTTGTCGTTATTTTTTTTGGTGATTGTATTTATTTTGTTTAGTGTTTTTTTTGGTGAGTACTCAGAGTTATTCGTATTATTATTGTTTGTAATATCGTTCGGTATTTATGGGGTGAGCATAGCTAGCTATCGTATAAAGCTAGAGTTTTTGAAGGTGCTTAGTCTTGGTTTTTTACAATCATTTACTGCTGTTATTTTGCTGTATGCCTTTAGGGGGGCATTGAGTGCGTTTTCTGTTTTGGGAATAGTTTCTATCTCATTTGCGTTGCCTGTGCTGTTCTTTGAAGGGATCTCCTTGCGGAGCTACTTTGGGAAAATTGATTTTTCTTTTATCTATAAGCACAGAAACACGCTAGCTTACGGATTACCTGTTATTGCTGTAAGTTCAAGTAATTTTATGATGTCGTCAATGGATCAATACTTTATCAACTACTCAAAGTACAGTAGTGAGCTTCCTGCATATATCGCAAATTATGGTATTGCAGAAAAGTCAGTGTTTGTAGTGCTGAGTATTATCACAATGGTCTTCGTGCCGATTATTTTTAGTAATCATGAAAAATTGACTAAACAAACGTTTAAAGATATTTTTATAGTCGAGGTCTATTTTATTTCGATTTCCGTAGTTATTCTGCTAGGTGTGGCGTATTTCTCCGAAAATTTAACAGAAATATTATCAGATAGGAAGTACACCACGCATTCTTGGGTTATACCATATATTGCCTTGGGTGCACTCGTGCTAGGGATAAATAGTATTTTGAGTGAGGTTTTGACCGTGCAATATAAAACTAAACTTGTTTTATATTGTTATTTATTAGGTTTTCTAAGCAATCTAATGTTGAACTACCTCTTAATAGATGAGTATGGTGTAGTGGGAGCAGTTACTGCAACTATATTTTCGTATGCTTTAATGTTACTAGCGACTGTTTTCTTTGTGACAAGAGAGTATTTTCAGCTGCGGACGACAAAATAGTTAAATAATGGATAAGAGTGTATATTTGAGTATCGCAGGAGTTGACCCCGGGTGGATTATTGGGAAAATATCTGACGATATTAAGAGTGTTCTCAAGTCTAGAGGTATTGTCTGTAGGTCGGGTTCGCCTGATCAATACCGGGGTGAAGAGATTTGTTATCATCTTGGTTATGCTTATGCAAAGCCCGAAAAAGATGCGGCGGTAAATTCAATTTTCATCACTCATATAGACGATACGTTAAAAGAAAATTTGTTGCTATCGCTTAAAAACGAATTTAATTCATTCGTATGTATGTCGTCTGATGATAGAGATTTTTTAGTTTCTCTTGGGTTTGATCGATTAAAAGTATTTGGACCTCCTTTGCCTGTTAGAAACGCCTATGTTAGACCTCTAAGCCTAGGAATTTTTAGCTCTTGTTATGCGGATGGTAGGAAGAATGAAGATTGGTTGCTAGCGTTTGCGAAATCTAATATCGATGCGATGCTTTTAAATTATGTTTTTATCGGGTCGGCATGGAGCGGTTTTTTAGAAAAGTTCTCGAAACTTGGATGTTCTTTTGAGTGGCATTGTGTTCATAGAGAGCTTCCCTATGAATATCAGTTTCAGCAAGATAAGCTTTCAAGATTAGACTATTATTTTTACCTGGGCTTTGATGGTGGGGCAATGGGGTCGTATGATGGTTATGCTTATGGCAGCCGGCTGATATTGGTTAATGAAAGCTATCATATCGATATTCCACAGATAGAGCACCCAATAGGGAGCTATAATGAATTTTATAACGTCTTTTCAAGAATAGCAGCTGATCAAAGAAAGAAGATTAAGTTTTTTAGCGATAACGGCGTGCCAAGTTATGTTGATACATTGCTTGAAATATGGTTGGAGAGGTCTGAAATCAATATGTTTACTGAGATCTCTCCCTTAAAGAAAGAGGAATTAATAGAAAAAAGACGCTCTCACTATAGTCGGACCTCTATATTGAGAGTTCTAGGTATGATTAAAAGATTTCTCTATAAGTTACTCCGTTAGATATTGTATTGCTTTGGGTGGCTACTCTGCGTCTAAGGGGTCTCCTTGGAGACAGTATGATGTTTTGAAGGGGCATAGTATCCTCCAGGACAGTCAGTTAAGATAAACTAACTGCCCTGGAGGATATTATGAAACGCAAGCAATTTTCCAAAGAGTTCAAAGCCAAAGTGTTCCTTGAAGCCGTTAAAGAACATCAAACTGTCAATGGGATAGCCTCTGAATGTGAGGTGCATACGACACAAGTCAATACCTGGAAAAAGCAGTTACTCACTAATGCCAGCGATCTCTTTAGCCGAGATTCCGATAAGCAGCAAGTGGATCATGAGCACAAATTTGGCAAGCTCTATGAACAGATTGGCCATCTCAAAGTAGAAGTGGGCTGGCTGAAAAAAAGACCGGACACACTTGGGTTAACGACGCAGAAAAAATGTCTGATGATCGAACCAGGACATAGACAGTTGAGTATTGCCCGCCAGTTGCTGGGGCTCATCGACCAACCTACTACGCGTCAAACACTCTCGCAGATAGTGCAGAAGGTGATTACAACGTGATGCTGATGAAGCTGATTGATAAGGAATATACGCGCCATCCCTTTTAGCATTTCGTTTACCCGCGCGCTCAAGCTCCATGAGATACAGATCGGCATGGACGGTAAAGGGTGTGCTCTGAATAATGTCTTTATCGAGCGTCTATGGTGAAGCGTGAAATATGAGGAAATCTATCTCAATGAATACCAGGATGTCTCTCACTTGAAACAAGCTTTAAAAAAGTACTTCCACTTCTACAGCACAGAGCGACCGCATCGGCCACTTGATAATTGCACGCCGGTAGAACTTTATGATGCTGCTATGGGTTTCCCGGTGGTGGCCTCTATCTAAATATTTACATTTTCTGTCTTGACTATGGGGCCACTTTACCTTGCTCTCGCGTGGTTACTGGCTCTCTATTTACCATTTAATATGAAATACTGCACTAGCTTGACAAACGTCGTGGGGAAATAGTTTTTTTCATCAATAGAAATATTTCAAATTATATGGATGAATTGCTTAAAATATGAGTAGGAGAATCTGTGCGGATAGTTGAGTTTGAAGCTTGCTTGGTGAGTGTTCGAGAAGCGCTGGAAAGTACGGCGTGCGCATTACGGTCGTTTATTTTTATTTTGGATGTTAGGTATGATTAAATGAAAATTGAAGCATATATAGTTATATTTTATATGTATTTATTACTCGTATTTTTTATGAGCATTATTAGTAGTAAAAGAAAAGAGATTTTATTTGGTTCGTTTATAGTAATATATATATCAACTGCTTTTAGGAGTGATCATATTAATGATGATGCTTTAAATTATTACTTCTATTTCAGTGATGTCTCTAATTATGCTAGTTTTTTTGAGTTACTGGAATCCTATTATTGGGGGAAAATTGAGATAGGGTTTAAAGCATTGCTGTATTCCATTGCTACTATATTTCCAACAGATAATACTATCTCATTCAAGTTGTCTATTGTTATGATTGAGGCGGGTGCGTTCTATTATATCTATAAATCTTGGGATTATAAGAGTAACGCATCGATTGTTGTCTTTCTATTTTTTTACACTTGCTTCTTTCTGGTGATAAATGACCTTGCAATAATTAGGTTTTCTATCGCTTCTATGTTTGTGCTAATTGCAGCAAATAAATTTTTATCATATGGCGATAAGCGTGATACCTATTTAGGGGTGGGGGCGTTATTGGTGGCAGGGAGTTTTCACTTGGCTGCGCTACTATTTTCTATTGCCTTTTTTTACTACTATTTGGTTTATTCAAGAAAGTATCGCTATTTCTATATGCATCTCCCATTTTTATTTATTCCTTTTGCAGCAATTCAGGTGCCTCAGGTTTCGCAGAGTATGTCATTATATTATCAGAACGTGGTAATGAATGGAGATGGTACGGGGTTTGGATATAGAAATGTAGTAGAGATATGTGTGATCTTAATTTTACTTTACCAGAATAGGCGCAGGAGCATTTTTGAGCCTCTTTTGTTTAGTTTTTACGTATATGTTTTTTTCTTGATACTCGAGTTATATGTTGGTATCTACGTTTTTAATCGGATGAGAATATTATCATGGATGGTGGTTTTGTTTTTTATATCCTTCTTCTGGCGTAAGGTACGTAAGGAAAGTAGGGTTTTAGTTGTGCTATATTCCTTTGCGTTCTTTCTTATTCAAACGTATGAGCTTCCAGGTGTGTGGAATGAATCTATAGCTAATTAGTAAGCGCTCAATAAACCCATTTATGCTGGATAACGGGTGCGGTCGATCCAATCAATGCAAGGGCCGCTCATTAAGTCGTAACCGATCAATAAACCCACATCGCTAATTAATCTCGATTCTGTCAGGTAAGAGTTTCTCAATATCCTCAACACATTCTGCCGTAGGCAGAAGTGTAAAAACCTGCTTTAAACAAGCATACGGTTCTAGGCCATTGGCCTTGGCTGTTTCCACCAATGAATATAAATTAGCACTGGCTTTGGCTCCATCAACACTGCTTGAGAACAGCCCGTTTTTTCGTCCCGTGGTAAAGGGGCGGATTGCTCGTTCACAGGCATTGTTGTCGATGCCCATTCGACCATCTTCACAATAACGGATCAGATGATCCTATTGGTTATTGAGATAATTTAGGGCTTTGCCCAGCAAGCTACTCGGTGGCACCTGGGGCAAAGACTTATCCAGCCATTTTTTCATATCATTTAAGATCGGGATGCTTTGCTGTTGACGAACGCGGTAGTGTTCTTCAACTGATTCGTCTTTGATCTGCTTTTCGATGCGATAGCGTTTCTGGATTTTAGCCAGTCCCATTTGTGCTTTACCTGCCGGGGCTTTTTTAGCGTTGTTTTTCTGTTGTGCTTTTAAGGCTTCATCGAACTTACGCCGGGCATGCGCCATGCAGCCCAGGTGTGTCAGGTTGTTTTCTATCACAGCAGCATTGTAGGCATCATAACCATCGGTTTGCAGATAACCACTAAAGCCTGTCAGTCGTTCCTTCGGAACGGACTGACTTCGGCTGCTGTTGTAATGGTAGAGAATCAACCTTTGGTTTGGCGGGCCTCCTCGTTGAACCCACATCCAGGATTGGCTTTGAGCGGTTCGGCCATCTTCGTTTAATACCTGAACTCGGGTTTCATCCATCTGTAGGATGTCGTAGCTCAGGATGTTGTCTTGCATCAGGTTGATCAGAGGTTGGACTAGCTGACCTGCTTTGATCATCCAGTTAGCCATAGTACTGCGATTGAGTTGTACGCCAATGCGGCCAAAGAGGGTGCTTTGACGGTACAGTGGTAGTGCATCCACATATTTAGAGACCGCAACATAAGCCAGCAAGCCAGGCGCAGCCTGGCTTTTGGGGATCGGTTGCGGGGGTAGTGGTGCTGTCTTTAATCCCTGATCACAACAGGGACAGGCGTACTTGGGTCTGATGTGCCGAATAACCTGAAGTTTGGCGGGAATGACTTCCAGCTGTTCGCTGATTTCATCGCCAATGTGTTTGAGTGTGAGGCCATCATGAGGGCAGACTTTGTCTGCGTCCTCAAGATCATGGACAACATCCACTCTGGGAAGTGATTCGGGTAGGGGTTTACGACCTGGTTTTTTACGTTGATGGGGTTTGACTTCAGACTTTTTATTTTCTTCAATCTCGATATCTGGATCAGTCTCATCGAACTGTTCGGCTTCGTTAAAAAGCCCGAGTTGATCGGGAGAATGTTTTTCGCTTTGCGCTGCAAAGCGTTTTTGGATGGCGAGATTGAGCTTTTCTTGAAGTAATGTAATCTCGTGTTTTTGAGATTGAATGTCTGTTTGTTGCGCATGAATAATTTGCTTTAAAGCATTAACGTCATCAGTCAGAACTACGGTAGGATCCATGCCAAATATTATAGCAAAAACAAGGCCTTGAAGCTCCAAAATCCAATCCTGATCCGAGCTGAAAATAACTTATAAAATAGTCGTAAACTTAAGTCTTTGATGGGGCTTTAATTGTGCTAAATCATAACCATCCAGCAGCCAGTTCAGCTCTTGTCCTGTCAGTGTTATCACTTCATCAGAGCTACTTCTTGGCCAGTAAAACGTGACCTTTTCCAGCTTCTTGTGCCAAAGCACAAAGCCACTGCCTTCAAAGTAAAGGAGTTTAATGGCGGTACGTGAGCGGTTACAAAAAACAAACAGCTGTTCAGAAAAAGGATTGCGCAACAACACTTGCTCTACCCGTATCGACAAGCCATTAATGCCTTTGCGAAAGTCTACGATATCTCGGCACAGATAAACCTCTGGCAGACTATTATCAGGACGCAGCATTGAGTATAGAAATCTGTGAAACCAGTGTGATAATCATGCTCGTTGAAACCGTGCTGGAGAACTCCAGCCGAAAGCCATTGGGGAAATAGAGATCGACCATGCCTGGCTGCGCCAGGCTGTGGTTTTTAATATTTGACAAATCCAGTTTTTGAAAACGAGGCTTTTTATCTTTAACAGGCAACAAACCTTTTTTACGCAGCAGGTGTTGGTATTGATAAAGCTGTTGGGAATTTAATGGGTTGGATTTAGCATACTGGCTGATAGAGAGCTGTGAGGCGTGGGCTTTTTTGATCTGTTCGAGCCAGTAGCTTTGCTTTTTAGTTAAACGCTTTGGGGCTGTTTCTGACATCTTGGTTCTCCGTAGGGAAAACCTGAATATCGCTTAAATGCTGGAGGTGTTGTAGATGGGTTTATTGATCGCTTACCCTCAATATCCTCAACACTTTCTGCCGCAGGCAGACGTGTAAAAACCTGCTTTAAATAAGCATAGGGCTCTAGGTGTCAAGTCCCGACAGATCATAAACTTTCTTTTTAAATAAATCAGGCTGTTTTTTTTTTCCATTCTTTTAACGGTAGTGGGTAAAACTTTAAGTTTGACCCACTACCCAATTATTAATACAGCTTTTAGAAAACGATCTAGGGTGTTGTTACAATCCCGGGCACTTATGGAAAAGTACTGCTTTTGTTGAATGCAAATTAGAGGAGCGGTTGGTATGGCACGTTACCAGGTTTTGTGGGCGCTTACATTTTTATCCATAATATTAACTGCTTATCTAGGTTGTGCGGCTAGGAGTGTTAAGTATAGACATGATACCACGCCACCAATTATCACTATTAATGGTCTAGAAACAATAGCTATAAAACTAGGCGACAGATACTCAGATGCTAATGCGACAGCCCATGATGATGTTGATGGCAGTGTAAAAATTATAGCAAATGCCAGGGTGGATACTAAAGCTACTGGAGTCTATAAGGTTAGGTACTCTGCTGCCGATAGAGCGGGGAACAAAGCTAAGGCCACTAGAACCGTTATTGTTAGCGGTTATGTTTATAGCGTATCTTCGCCGGTCGATTCTTGTGTTGGAGTCCATGTGGATGAATATGGAGCTGTTGGAGATGGGGTTGCTGATGATGTGATCGCTATAAATCAGGCATCGATTGTGGCTAAAGAAAGAATGTCGTGGTTGATTTTCACGGCAGGAAAAACATATCGTATAAGCGACTATATTAAGTTTAATAATGGAGCAAAAGGAGCTGTGGTTTGCGGGAATGGTAGGGCTACGATTAAAGCAGAAAAATATATTGATGCCAGCTTCATAACCAAAGCATTTTTAATAGGTCCGGGTACAACTAATTTCTTGATTGAAGGTTTTAATATAGAATCAGGAATGAATGGATGGGCAGGTAGCTTAGTCGAAGGTAGCAATGTGCAGAAAGTAACGGTTAGAGACAACTATATCGATAATCACGGGCAGCCATCAAATCCCATTTTATTTAGGTCAAATGTAGGGCATGCTGCTACAGAAAATATTAGTATTGAAAGCAACATTATAAAATCAAATATTTCTATGAATCCAGATAGTAGAAGCAACAGTATTCGTTTCGTTTCTGAGCTTGAATCTTTGGATGATTATAGGTTTTGGATAAAGCACCATAAACCAATCCCGTCCTTGAATGAAACCAAAAACATACAGATTATCGATAATGACATTATAGGCGGTAATTACGGAATAGAGTTATTTCATGTTGAAAAGGCATATGTGATAAATAATATGATAAAAAAGAACAAGCGTAATATATCACTTCAGCAAAACTGTAAAAATGTTGCGATTAAAAATAATATTCTTTTGGATTCGATTTCCTCTTCTATTCATTTGGCGTATGGTTCGTCGGATAATGTTATTGAGGGAAATAAAATCACGACAGATAGGGCTGTAGGGGAAGGGTTGCTTCAAGCATACGTTGGAACGAATAGAAATATATTTCGAAACAATACTGTAGATGCTTCTGCTTCTCCTGGTGGGCCAATGTGGTATATTTACAGTGCCATAAATGCTAATGGCAACGTTTTTGAAGGTAATGTACTGAAGGGTCCTGCTCAGAAATCGTACATCGCACTTGAAGCTGCTTGGGATTCTACCATTCCTGCTAGTACCCCTCATAGATTGTGTGGTGAGCTTTGTGATAACTTTGCTTCAGAAAATAGCTCCGGAAATATAATAAGATATAATACGATTGATTCAACACTATCCCCAAATATAGTTTCGATTTGGTTCGCAGAAATCAGTGATAAGTACGGAGTATGGACGCTACCAAATAGCACCATGAAACCAAATGCCGTAATTAGAAGAGGTGTCAATGAGTGGCGTATACCTAAGGAATGATAAATAAATAGAATATCGGAGTATCTTTAGGGCGTTGCTTGGTGTTTAAATTGTTACCTGATTACCCATTTGTCACAGCTATAGTTACAGAAACGCCTATGCTTTAAATAACGGTTTCTGTTGTGGAGAATTAAAATGGCAAAAAACAAAATTCAGTTTCAAAAAGGCTATAGCATTACGGATTTGTTTAAAGAATATGGCACGGAAAAACAATGTGAGGATGCTTTATTCAAATGGCGCTGGCCTGATAAGTTCTGCTGTTCAAAATGTGGCTCAGACAGCTATTGTAGCTTAAAAACACGTCGGCTCTATCAGTGCAATCATTGTCATCACCAAACATCACTCACTGCCGGAACGATTTTTGAAAAGACGAAACTCCCTCTCACGGCGTGGTTTCTCGGCATTCATTTATTAACCCAATCCAAGACCGGCCTGTCCGCATTAGAGCTCAAACGCCAACTGGGTGTTTCCTACAATACCGCGTGGTTGATGAAACACAAGGTGATGCAGGTCATGAAAGAGCGTGATGATAGTAAGCCGTTAAAAGGCATTATTCAGCTCGATGATGCCTACTGGGGTGGCGAACGCCATGGTGGTAAGCGAGGCCGGGGTTCTGCTGATAAAACCCCGTTTGTTGCAGCGGTTGAAGTCAGTGAAGATGGACGCCCTC